>JBCFYV010000100.1:47714047-47964047 GCA_039000515.1 Timema cristinae | reverse complement strand
ACAAAAAAAAAAAGGTGACACCGTATAACCAACTTACATATCGGAGAAGATAATAACAAATGTAAAAAAGCTCATAAAACAAACTTTTATTTGTAATGTCCAATTCAAAGCTCGTATATTTACAAAGTCCTTAAAAAAAGGTTTTTTTTAGCTTTTTTATACAACTTCACAGTAACGTAATATACGAATACTTTTTTTCCCTCTCATTTCGAAGTGCCTCGTGTCTTTCCACTCAATGACTTCGAAATTCCTTTCGGACAATATTGGGAGATATTTGGACCAGTTATGCGGAGAAGCATAGTGATAAAGAGGTGGGGAAAGTTTAGGGAGGAAAAACCCACCCATATGAATGAGTAAAAGAAAAAAAAACCTTTTGCGGGTATCCGAAGGGTAGGAGAGAGGGAAAGTCCCTCGGCTCGACGATGTTCCTCTATAAAACAGCTCATATACGGCCCGATACTCCTCATGTAGAAGTGTTACCTTCAGGCTAGGTTTGCGGATATGTGTACGTGTGCGTGTGAGCATGTGTGTTTTTTTTTGTTGGGCTGAAGGGATGAAAGGGGGGGGGGCGCGGATGGGTGGTGTGCTGTGCTGGCTCGACGCCTGACGTCGGTCCACGCGCACACCCTGGCGGCAGAAATCAATGCGAAGAGAGCGAGTGAAAATGCGTATCAACCAGTTTTAGAAAGAGAGAGATGGAGAATAGTTTTTATTTAAAATAAGAAAGACTTGTAAAAGAGCAAAATCTCTCTTTCTCAAGTCTTTATACCCCCTTCCCTTTAACCAAGCCACACATGCGGATATATGCGATGCCACAGAACCTTAACAAACATTTCCATCAATGTTTAATGCTGTAGAAACGGGCAAACGTTGGTAAGAAGGGGGAGATAGGACCGGGGTGTGGGGGGGATAGGGGGGTAAGAATATTGACTCAGAAATTTCTGTAAGAAGGCGTCAGAACGTACTACAAAGCGATTTCTTAGAGAGAGAAAAATCTAACAGTGTGCACGAAAAGAAATAGGAAGGTAAAATACAAAGAAGAAAGAATCGGTAAGAATTGTAAAACTTTTACGGAAATTTTTATGTTACAAACGTATATTTGGTACACGGTTACGTGTAAGTTAAACCCACCTTAGTCGAGTTTTTTTAGCACCACATCGTACTACTCGTTCAAGTTATACGCTTAAGCAGTAATTACGCTAATGGTTTTAGATATTAGAAAGGTTATATTTAGAGGAAGTGTAATCACATATGCGTGAAAACTATTTAGGAAAAACAAAACCACCCTCTTTACACCTGACCGAGATTTTGAACCTCTCTTTTCCCGTCTACGGAAGTCTAGTTTAACACAAAAGTTGACACCTCAGACCATGTGGTCACCGAAGCGGGTGGTTACATTTTTTCGTTAACGTACAAAAAGTTGAGAAATAATATATAAACCATACATATGTTTATTGCATTTTATTAGATATTAAAACAAGTATATAAATATTTATGTCTTTGGTTTTGTTTATTTTTTAAACTATTCTTATATATATATATATATATATATATATATATATATATATATATATATATATTTCTTTTAAGAAACCTACCACTTAAGAATTCATATATACTATTTGCTAACATAACTGTAGAGTCAGTTTTATTTAAATATGGAACTTGGGATGGGTAAATTTAATGGCAAATTAAATAATTGCCTTTGAATTACAAACTTCACAAAGTTAATGTGTTTCGTATTTAAGTGGGGGAAGGGGGAGGAGGGAAATATCCCATCAGTTTGGGGAAAAGCATACATTGTTAAAAAAAATAGAGTAACCAAACTTATATGGTTGGTAAAAATATATAGTGGCAATATTTCGAAATAACACGACAGACTCGAAATAGCAATAAAGAAGTATTTGACAAAGTTGAAATGTGGCGTGTTCTTACTTCAACTCAAATAATACAAGATAGGCAGGTCCCTTAGAGGGATTTATTGTTTGACTTGAGAAGTTTGGGTTTCCTAGGGGAAAATTTATCTTCTACAAAAATTCGGGTTAGTGCTGAAGGCTTCAAAGTCAAAGTTATAGTTGGCAAACCTTAAGTAGGCTTTTCTTAGTTACTTTGTTACGTCAAACAGCTAGTTACAGAGAATCTTCTAAAATACAGGGTGTTAAAAAACTCATAGCTCAAATTATAAATTTAGTTTGTTTGAACCAAAGTAATACTTATCCCTATACACATACAACCGTAAAACTATTATAATACCATTAAATTATGTCCAAAGTATCGGTGTACATCACCAGGAGAGCATAGCTGTTCAAGCATGCGTGTACAGCAGCAGCAGCAGCAGCAGAACATACCACAATTAACAGTAAACAACACAACAGTCCATCTAGAAAGGCGAATACGTTCTGAAGGTCATCATTAACGGTCCTACATCACATAAAATGCTTGCCCTTATTACATGTACAGTACTACGCGCCTAACTCTTATGCAACTTGTTGTACACGCATGCTTAGCAGTTTTGTTATCCTGGCGTTATACGCCGAAACTTTGAACATAATTTAATACTATTGATATAGTTATCCAGATGTAAGTGTAAAGGGATTTTGTATTTTTTTCGAACAAACTATATGTGCAGTTTGGGTTATGATTTTCCGAACACCCTGTATATGGATTTTATAATACAGTCATATTACTAATAAGTAGTGCAAGGCTTTTATAAGCTAAAATTAATCTAAAAAGGACCTTCAAAATGATCTAAAACTTCTAAAAAACAACTTTAAACTATCGATTAAACTCTTTCATTCTGCTAAAAACGATAAGTGATTTACAAGAATCTACTTTAGAAGTAATAGCTACCCCCTCCTAAAACCACCCTCTCCAGCCTAGTTGCAGTGTCACCAGGAAGGTGTATTTTACAACCAACCAATCAAAGAGGACACAAAGTCAATTGTACACAAATCTTATCAATCCGAATACTGTGCGTTAACAAAATATTTTGAGTACTTATTAGTTTAAAAAATATTTTTTTGTTTATTAAAAGTATACTTATTCAAAATGAATGCCTCAACATGATACAAAAATGCCTAAAAATTATGCACATCAAGAAAATATTACCTTAAATCCTAAAATGAAAAAAAAAAATGAGAAAAAAATCACCTAAAATTTATACGTTTCTACAACCAGGTGATCATTAACAGAGTTTATCTACTTATGAAAATTGAATGTGACAAACAAAAAATAGAATATGTCACCCGAATCTGAGTCTGGATCAGTTTGTACGTATAAAATAAATTTCTTGTTACTAAATAATGACACTTTGATAAATTAGGGTAGATTAATAGCTAGCATAGCGATAACATAGAAGTTAGCGTAATGGGTTGTCGTATATACTGTCTTGAGAATTTTATGACCACAGCCTCCTGTGTAAAGGCAGTTTAAATTCCATCTCATATTAAATTGAATTTAAAAAATGTACCGCCCTCCTTTTCCTCTAATGGACAAGGACAGGCGCACATATACATAAACTAAAGAGGGCCTTAAAAAAAATAGCAAATGATTAATTGCAGAAGAGCAGTAGGACCACATAAATGCGAATAGGTCTTCAGTCTGACCTATACAACAATTTGCTGTCATGAAGCCTTCCCAACCATCACCCGTTATTTTGTACTATCAGTCAAGGGGGGAAAAGAGGCGAGAATCCTCAGAGTAAAGACAATGACTTTTTTACCTGCAATAGTAAATTAAAGATCGCATGTGAAGTAAATAAATATTTATTTGAAAAATATAACAATAGATATATATATATGAATATAGGTAACAATAAATAAAAATATATATATATTTATATAGAAATATGAAAACAGGGTTATGCCCATGATAATACTGTTGTACCGTTGCCATAACAACATTTGTCCTAACAATTATTTCCAAGATTAATATATAACTTCTCTATGGGTCTCCGCGGCAACCCTCAGTATAATGACAACAATAACTAGCTGCCACAGGGCAAAAATACGCGTTTCAAAATCGGATTGAATCATATGACTTAGAAAATTCAATTTAAAAACACAACTATTTATGGCAAACAAAATCTATCTTTTAAAAGGAGATAGTAAATCATGGACTTAGCCATAAAAAATAAGTACAAACAATATTTAGCCTTAAGGGCTATAAACATTTCCCATATTATCCAGGCATTACGCCTTAAAAGATGTAAGATCAAAAAAATACAAAGAGATAATGTCCCTCATGGTTTTAACCATTATTTACCACGCCGGAAGGGCAAAAAACTCCCAATAATACATTTAACCTGTAATAAAATATATTACGACACGTTGGGCTACGTAATTCATCATGTTTACAAAAAATAGTGATTTAACCCAAAATAACAGAAAGTAAGCCCACAATTAATTTTGTATATACCTTGGGAAAAAATCCCATCCTAGAGCAAGTGTCTAGCGACACGGTTGATTCAAGAAGTGAGTTTACAACACAAACAGAACCCGTATATAAACCGTTATTCTCTGAGGGGAGGGGAACATAGGGGAAACAAAAGAACATCAAAGAACAATCACACGGAACAGAGGGAAGGGGTCGTAAGTCACCAAAGGAAACAACTAGATCATTGGAGGGGCGCGTAGAACATCACGTGTCTATCACGAGGTTATTCCCATGATGCAACGGGCGACCTAACGCTCAATGTGCCACACCTTTCACTCGTTTAGTCTTTTTTCACACTCGGTGCAGAAAAAGTGCTCGCGAACAGGGATGTTGTTTAACGAGAGTCGAGACACACTAGCCGAGAAACGGGGCACTTCTTGGTGAGTACAATATTGTTTATTCTTCGGTGTTGTTGAAATAGTGTTCATTCGCCAGTATATCCTTCATGCTTGTAATGTTGATGTCAATCAACGTTACAAAAATAATCAAATTTTATTTTAACTCAAGCTCACAGGCTTACATTTTTAACTACTCCATGGGTTGAAAATATTCCGAAATGAATTTACAAAATGATAAGAATTTATTAATGAAATAGACATGTTCTTTTGGACCAAAAATAATTTCCAGGAAATTGAATATTCGTACATACAAATCGTGACGAAATACAAAACAGTCATCAAATAATTATAAAACAATACGAAGAATCGTTTCTACATTTTGTTATAGAAATTTTAGATATTTAATTTGGACCTCTCTTTCGAGAGTCGAAACACTGTGTTCGTGGTAAAATAAATCTGTGTAATATACAGATTTTTTTTAAAACTTGGTTTCATTTATTATATTATAGGGGGCCTTAGGGAAAACTCAATTTGAATAGCACCCTTTTTTGGACAGGATGGAACATCAGAGATTTACCAAATCCAGACATAAGATTAAGATCATTATATTTTATACAGGCAGTTTTCCTCTATTTATGTTTAGTCTAAGCTTCTAACATACTCTTTATTAAGGATAGTAATTTTATATGCAAACAGTTCTACTACGTGGGAAAGTGTATGGTATTTTTATATCACAGCTTATCTTCTCCCGTTTGAGTCATACACATGAATTAATTACGAGTATATGTTAGTTATGGATAAGGTTAGTTTGGAGAAAGTGTACAGTACTATCCGTGGTGAGAGTACTGAACCATATTTAGAACCCGCTTCGTCGGCCGCACGGTCTAACGCGCTACTATCGCAGTAGGCCAAGCTGCCGATAAAGGGGAGATCATGGTTTGATTTTCAGTAAGGTGTTTAAGAAAAGTTTTTTCTTCTCACTACCCGCAAATGCGGGTAGACTCTCTCTAAATATAACCATCTTACTTCCTAAAATCATTAGATTAGTTTTTAAATGCCTCCACCGTGGTTCGGATCCCACGTTAAACTGTAGGTCCTCCATTTCATATCACAATCATCCTACCATTACACATTAGCATAAGTGCGTATAACCCGAACGGGTAGTAAGACACGGTGCTAATAATAAATAGTTTTTAAATAAGTCTATAACCCAAACGGTTACTGAAACGCGGTGCTAAAAAAAACAATATTTAGAGGAAACTACCCTCAGTACACACGACTAAGATTAAAACTCCGAGCTTTCAGTCATCAGCAGTTCATTACATTGTGTTATTGTGTAAGTGTTATTGTGATCAGTCCACCCCTGAGGCGGATTCAAAAAGCCAAGGTTTATAAAACTACTGGAGAATTAAGGAGAGTTCCTAGGTGTCCTAGATATTGTCATTGTAATGTTGGTTGAGCTTAGGTTTAATATCGACAAAACCTTTGGTGTTGACTGGAATGAACACAAAACTATTTTATCTGTCCCTAAGCATACATAGACTGGAAAAAATAGTTAATAAAAGTTGACATTTTATACTCTGAAAAGTATAAATCTCGACATATTTTGGTTTGATCATACAGAGCTAAATAACCGAGAAAAAGAAAGGTTACTTTTAAAGGAGAGTAACATGGATCTTTGTTAATTTAATGGTTTAATTTAATAGGGGTGATTACAACACAAATTGTGTTGTCATTTGTATTTTTATACTCTCCTGTTTGTTCTCCTACTGCAGGACAGTTCCTCCCAGCTTGACTATTTTAGCTTCTTACTACAAACCTAATATAAAAGTTACTTTGTGAGATTCTGGTTAACGGTCGACCTCAATGGTCTTGGGGTAAAGATCTCTCCTCATGACCCGATGTTTGTGGGTTCAAACACAACCAAAGTCAATGGATTTTTCTTTAGCGATAGAAATCCATAGCACAATTTACTTCGGAGGAAAAGTAAATCCACAAGTCCTATATTGGTTGTGGCATGTAAAAAAAATCCTAGAAGGTATGCGAATAAACATTTTCTTACAATATTGGTAGGACCTTTCATTCTCGTTCATATAAATTCTCGTAATCTGATATAATCAGTCGGTTCATAAACTGCATGATAAATATCCTAAATAAATAATAAAATCAATAATACGATTAACGGGAAGGAATATACTTTATATTATAGGTTTAAAAATATGAGGAACTAATAATCGCAGCTATATTATTACCGTCACACCGTAAAGCCTCATTCACACGAGGCTAGTAAATTATAGCCGCTCCTGTCATGGCATTAGCTCTCGTAGTTCTGTCACCATGTAAACATGTATTACTGTTACTGTCAAGAGTGCCATGACAGCACTGTCACAAATAAAAGCATGTTGATGTAGGATATTGCGACAGTACCGTCAACTACCACAGTCTCTTTCGCCTTGTGAACCAGTTTGTAGCCACTTCAGCAACCGTGTGACCGCGAGTCATTTCACTCTCGCACCTTTTGTGTCTCACAGCCTAACTTAAAATGTAATTTTAATATTCAAATACCCAACTAAGCAGTTCAAATAACTTTTCTTGATCAATTTGAAGAAAATTTCATGAAGATTGAGTATCTTCCAGTTCCTTAACGTGTTTGATGCAACCAGAGTCTTTATTCATGCTACCCATTTTCTTGTCCCCTTTGTTTATTTTTCACTTATCTAGTTTTCCAGGAGAAACATATGAGCAAGGTAATGCGGTTGGAATGAGATATCTAAGAATGTATGTGTACAAACTCGTGAGGACAGAGTCAGTAATTAATGGGTGATGAAAGAGTGTGGTTTGTAAGGGAATACAATAAGTCATTGTGAAAGAAGTGTCTTTCAGTGGTTTGGGCATGTTGATAGGATGAATGTGGCTCGAGTGATGAAACAGATATATGAAGGTAGAGTGTGTGGATCAAAAGGAAGTGGTAGGCCACGTAAGACGCGGCTAAATGTTGTAAACGAATGTGAAAAAAGATAAAAATTAAAAGTTTTAATAGTAAAAGAGCAGGTATGAATCGGTGTACGGATGTTGTTGATAAGAATGGAGTAATCGAGGATAGTGAAGTGTGGAGAAAGTTAGTGAGGAGGGATAATGTACAGAGTTGTTTTAAGCTATACGAACGGATTTTATCTTTTTTTTATCTACCGCGTAAGGGAACTGCATGCTTAGCTATGTCAGTAATTATAACTCACTGTCGTGACCCTTACAGCTATTACAGTATATAATGTCACCGCGTGAACTAGGCTTTACATATATTTAAATATTATATAATATATATATATATATATATATATATATGTATGTATGTATTATATATATATGTATGTATGTATGTATATATATATATGTGTGTGTGTGTGTGTGTGTATGTATGTGACAGAATTGATTAACGGGAAAGTATAACTTTATAGTTTAGGCGCAAAATCAACGCTGTTATTGCCGCCGCCGTAAGATAAACTTGAATACTATATGCGTGATAGTACTGATTAGCGGAAGAGTATACCAAATAAATTTCAGGCGTCAAACTCAAAGTTAGTTTCCATATCACTTTACTACATCCTTATAATGTCAATGGAATGGAAAACAATACCGTCTCTCTCTCTCTCTCTCTTTCTCCATATATATATAAAATAAAGGTGTTTAAATGTCATTTTATTTTGTACGTAAGCTACACCAACACACACACGACTACACTTTTACAATTGTTGACATATTTTTAATTCTTGAGCTACTAAAATAAACATTATATTATTATAATCCTCCTTCCCAGCACCATTTTCTTCCAAGTTTTAAACAGTAATAAAAAAAATCAACGTTAAAAAGAACATAGAGCACAAAACTTATTCACTTCCGACATACATTCTCAAAAAGTCGTACAATAAATTGCTTCCTGAAATAGCAGATACAGAAAAGGGGATGGTTTTTTTTTTTCGATAGGTGTAAGGAAGATCTTCCTTAAGACTGTATTCATTCGAAAAAAAGGAAGGGTTAGCTGTTTGACACATATTTGGCCTAGAGCTTATGGGTCACAGCCCAGAATCTTTTCACTGAGAACAGTTTTAGTTTTAAGTATATCAATTTAATTGCTACGCGCAGAAAAGGGACAAAGTCAAAAGGTGGCTTTTTTTATCTACCCTTGTATTCCAACCTTTGATTTTGGTGTCGATACACCGACTGGTGAGGAAAGAAACGCATGCTATGCCATATAATGACAGTGTTTACTTAGTTACAGATTTGCATTGTCATTGACAGGAAAACATAATTTATATTTTAATAACATTATTAGGTTTAATATTGTTCTAGTATTACTAATCATTTAGGTTAATAATTGATAGTTAATTTTTAATTGTAGATAAAAAAAAAATTTTTTTAGCTTTAAACAAATTTACAATTTTCTATAATCGTATTTGAAGAGGAAGAAAAAATACTGATGGTGGTTTGGATTTATTTAGATTGTTTAGTTTTTAAAATTGTCTTTATTTTCAAATAGGTCCAGTTAAATCCCGGCTACATACACTTTATTAACATATTTAACCATTATTTGTTAAAAACATTGCCTTTTTATAATATATATACATATATATAGCATATTTTTCAAAAATAAGTAGGGATGAGGAAATAATTTAGAAGAAATATAATCCCGCATTTGCACGACAAATTATTTAGGGAAAACTCGCTAAACTGGATCGGAATTCGGAACCTGGCCTCTACGTCACCAACTGGATAAAATGAAACTAACGCCTTTTACCGTTTGTCCATCGATGGGGTAAAACCAACTTAAGTACAATCCAGGTGAAATAAATAAACCTCATACAAATAATATATTATTTTAGACATCGCCCAGGATTGAACAAGTGCACTAACTAAATTGCTCTGCCTATAAAATCAATGGTGCAAGCTGTATACCATGATAGGCAGTGAACTTAACGTCCACTCTACCCAAATAAGCGGACACATGTACCCAAAAGTCAGGATTGTTTAATCTCTTTTACAAGAAACAGAGAGATCCGAGTTTTAATCCTGACTGAAGGCGATTTTCCTCACAAAAAATTTCCATCGCTCCCTTAAACAAAATGCTGCTACATTTCTATTAAGGATCTACCTTCCTCATCCCTACCGTAAATAGCTTGTATAAATATCAAAACGTGGTGATAAGATTTTTTCTTTAAATCATCTCCCATATCCTAGAATTGCGTCTCTATCTTGTCTCTTCGAACAGCGGAGCGAGCTAGAATTGTTCTCTATCCCGGAAACTGAGTGCCAAGACACACAATGAAGTTCGGATAGCGGCTCTACCTCCGCCTCCCTTTGTCTCTTTCTATCTGTCTCGAGTTTTGACGAGTACAAGATAACACAATTGCTGACACTATCTGGAGGCGAAACTTGCTCGCTATAATACCTACCTCTCCAGGTAGAGTGATATACGGGTATTGTACTTATCTCGCACTCGCTAGCTTTGAAAATTAGGGGCTGAGTGAATGACAAAAGGTAGATCCTCTCATAAAATTATATTTAGAGTGACTACCATTTACTTAACTTCTGAATTACTGTGCTAAGAGTTTTTTTTATCACAGTGTGTTACTACCTGTTCAGGTTATACGTACATGTATTAATTACGATAGTGATTTAGAGATGAGGAATGTTGAATTTAGAGGAAGTGTGCCGGAATTTGGGTGGAGGGAGATTGGAAAATCATTTTTGGAAAAAAATCACCCTCAGTATATCCGACTAAGATTTGAACTATGCTCTCCTTTTCATCAGGAGTCTAGTCTAAAAAGAGTGTGACGCCTTAGATCATGCGAACATCGAAGTAGGTCTTATGAGGTTTGATTTTGGTACCTTAAAATTCGGGGAGTGGGGCAATAATAATATATTTCTTTTTGTAGGATTGGTTTTAGAGGACTCGGGTTCGACTCTTAAATGTGATTTATTCCCAATATAAAAATAATTTGTATTTCACTGTTCTATAGTTTATATAGAGTGAATTAATGTGTTAAAGTTAGAGACAAATTATTTAGAACTTAAAGAAAATTACCGATATAAATCTACTTTCACGTATTCATACGTCAAGTCTGGTGATATGTAACTGGCACTTTTGATATTATCAATAACCTATAAATTGACAGTAATAAAATAGTTGAGCAGTTATAAAAAGTTTCTATTTTCTAAAAGGCCTTTCCTATGAAAATTGAGCTCTAGTTTGAAAGATATATTTTCACATACCTTTTATACCAGGATTTCCAAACATTTTGAGATCACACTTTCCTCACATGTAAGATTCCATGCGACGCCCCTGTACCTAATATTAAAAAAAAAAAGCTTGACCTTGATTTAGTCCATTTTTATACTTTAGGGGAGAAAGTTACGCAAGATGTCACGCAAGTTTTCAAGGAACATTATAATCCGGAACTTGAATGAAGGAAGCGCTTTCACAAGAACAAATTATTGATTTTCCCTTTTGTTTATTTCATTCTTTAAAATATGTGCGAGTTAACGTGTTGAAAATTTGCATGTTGCATTTCACAAGTATATTATACGTTTTATTTTTGTTCTTATACCCGTGACGCTCCGGACCAAGACCGGCGACGTCAAAGGGCGTCGCGACGCACAATTTGGGAATCCATGTATTATACCATTAAGCTCGCGTTAAACCCTTATAGGGCCACTTCTATGATCCAGTGAGTTCCTGGCTACAGAATCAAAGGTCCCAGGTTCGATCTCCGGTGTTCCAAATGCTTCTGAGAAAGCAATGAATCTGGAACGGGGTCAGTTCTACCTCGTGAGGACAAATGTGTGTGTATGTATATGTTGTGTTTGTATGTACATGTGTGTGTTTTAGTATATGTGTGTGTTTGTATTATTATGTGTGTGTGTGTAAATATAAACTAAAAATATGAATATGTGCAAATAATGTGAATAAGCCAAATAAAATAATACAAGTAGCATTAGAATAGTAAATGGCAAGTAAATACCTTCTCATATAATGTTTTACATTTCTTGACAACATTTGCACGAAGAATTATGTATATTTATTATTATTATTATTATTATTATTAACACCGCGTCTTACTACCCATTGGGTTATACGCACTTACGCTAATGTGTAATGGTTGGGTGATTGTGAGATGAAATGAAGGACCTACAGTTTAAAGTGGATTCCGAACCACGGTGGAGGCCTGGCATTCCTCACATTCACAAGTGTCTTGTCAGAGGTGAAGGAGAAGAATTAATTACTTACGCTCATAACTACTATTTTTTATAAATAAATGGTACGGAACTCCACACGGACTTTCTCGCTCTATTATTTAAAAATTGAGATAGTTACTCAAAATTAATAATATATGTAAAACAAAATAATATAGACTAGCAAACCAAAGCATAAATTGCACTATACTTATGTGAAACATTTTTTGAGTATAGGTATTAAATTTTATTTAAAAAAAATTAATGTCCTCATTTATATGTTTGGATCAATAAAGAAGATCGATATTTGCTCCATAAGGGTCAACACTTCGTATTAAAGTTTGAACTTCCGGTTAGAATTTTCGACATTTTATTAGATGTTGCACATCTTCAGGTCATCGCATTGATATTAAATTCCTCATTTATAAATTTTGGCCAATAAAACCTTTTAAGTAGTAAATTGGAGATAGATCATTGTTGTACAAACATTTATCCTAAAAGGTGGAAAAACAGAAACTTTTTGAGAGACTTATATTTAATTTATTTATGGCATTACAGAAGTATTGCGTTTAAATTAAGTAGTATCTCTTTAAAACTAAAGCTCCCAAAATTGTATTAAATATTTGCCAATATCTCAGAAACTGTTGGTTATATAAAATTATATTTCATATAAAAGATTTTATTTTTAATAGTACTACAATTTTGAACATGATAAGTTATTTAGTATCTCAAATAGTTGCGGAGATACGGAAATTTCAGCTTCTGTAATGTATTCTCAAAGTAATTTTTATGGGAAAATGAAAATAGCCAGTTTATTTATAATCTTAATCAACGCCTAGATACCCAATTTTAATCAAAATCGTTAAGACGATTTTGAAAAGATCTACTTTTTCTCTTTTCGTCCTATTTATAAACTACTTTTAATTTTAAGTTCAAACAGACAGACGGCATTACAAAGAACACTTTTTATGGTTCGGGGGGGGGGGGGGTGGGGGTGTCATGAGACGTCGACATCCATCAACATTTCGGGTTAGATAATTTTTACGGTCGCATTACTTTGCCTTTAGTTTAAGAAAAGTAAAAAATATATATATATTTACGTATAGATTGAAAGTTATTGGTTTTATAACAATATGTTTTAATAAAATATTTGAATTATAATATATATATTACATATTTATAATGATTATTAATTTCCTATTTTAAATAGTTTCAGTGATATGAAAAAAAAAATAGAATTTACGCACCTGACCGGAACCCTTAAAATTATTTTTTCGAAATATTGAGAGTAGCCATTTTGTTTGGAATAGCTATAAATATTTTGAAATGAAATTTAAACAAAATCGTTTGAAGCGATTTTGAGAAAATCGACTTTTTCTCTTTTTTCTTTCAGTAAATTACCCTTAATTTTAGGGTTGGATGTCCAATTACAAAAAAACCTCGGGGAAACTCTATGAAAACCCTAGATACCAAGTTTTAGCCCGATCGGTAAAATAGTTTAGGCTCTAGTCCGAGATACAGACAGACAGAAATTCAAAAAACACTTTTCGGATTCGGGGGGTGATGAAACGTCGAGAATCATCAAAACCTAAAGTTCAATTTTTTGAAGATCACAATATTTTCTCTAACTGTAAGATCGAGAGAAAGTAAAAAGAATACAAGCTCTTACCTAACATGTAAAAGACTCTTCAGCTACTCATTTTACACAAAAACTTCTCGCTTTCAAAATATTTCATGTTTTCAAAAATTATTAATTTGTAAGCTAGCCTTAAATTAATTTCCTCCCCGAAAAACAAGCATACCGTATTATTTATAGTTTAAATAAAATTTTTACAATAGCAATACTTCCTCTCTATAAGAAAGTAAAAATGAATTTAGGACGAAACATAACATTAATAAATATCACTAATATATTTATAATAAAACATGAACTGTCGACTCCCATAGGCCGTGGATATGTTTTTTCAAGCAATAATGAAAACGTTGAGTTTGACTTGTGTATTATTATATTATTATTAGTAGTAGTAGTACCGCGTCTTACTACCCGTTCAGGTTGTAGACACTTACGCTAATGTGTAATGGTAGAATGATTGCGAGATGAAATGGAGGACCTACAGTTTAACGTGAGATCCGAACCACGGTGGAAGGCCTGGCATTCCACACATTCACAAGATGCCTTGTCAGAGGTGAAGGAAGGGTTTGGTAATCAGATAAATCCGTACCGGGACCGAGGATTGAACTCCGGACCCCCAACACAGACACCTTGCCCCTAGACCGCCAGGTAACCCAGTTTGACTTGTGTATACGGTTTATTGTTAACGTTACAAAGTTCACTGTGGATGCCGCTAAGTGATAATGGCCGTGACCGGGACCCATTCACTAAGAGGTCTCGACTTTTACAAGTGTCTCTAGAAAGTGACTCGCCGTTCGCCTCAGGAAAACTCACAGATCCATCACAGACACCAGCGCCACAGTCGCCTGTCAACGCCAAACAACGCACACGTCACCAACATCACGTGGTAGCTACAAAATTATTAGAGAAATATTAGGCGTAACATAAGTAAAAGACGATATAAGAATTAAACAACTAATGTGGTGTGGACACATTAAAAAAAAAATGAGAACTGAAAGTTTACCAAAACAAGTACTAAAATGGAAACTAGTGGGACGAAGGATAACGAGGGAGACTAAGAACGAGTTGGAGAAAAGACATAGACAAAGAAATACGAGCAAAAGGAATTGAGGGAGACCTATTGAATGATAGAGATGGATGGAATAGTAATATAATAATATTTAGCACCACGTCTTACTACCCATTCAGGTTATACGCTTCAAGTACTAATTACGCTAATTGATTAAGAATTGGGAAGGTTGAATTTGAGGAAGTGAACCCTCATTTGCGTGGAGGGAGAGTGGAAAACCATTTAGGAAAAACCACCCCTATTTCACCCGAGCGAGATTCGAACCTTGATCTCCCCGTCCTTAGCAGTCGAGCTCAACATGACAAACGCGTTAACCAACTACGCCACCGAGGCGGGTAGATGGATGGAGATTGGGTATCTGAATAAGGCTTGGACCATTATAAACCTATATACATGTATATATATAAAAAATTAATATAACTAATTTTAGGATGTACATAAATAATCTCAATTAAAAAAAAAGAATAATTGAGAAAGAAGTATTTGATTCAATAAATTACAAATTAAACAAGAGGGAGAAATCTACTATAAAAACTAACACGTAACTTTAAATACTAACACAAAGTGGACATCAAAGTTGGTTTGCATATATGTATAGAAGAAAGAAAAAAAAGAACTTTACTTGTCCTATTATATTCATTTTGGTAAAGCTGATACTCATTGCGAATGTTTCCCAGGAGGACGAACATACATGAAATGCCCGTAGGATGGACTGCTGTTATTACTAAACTACAAAAGTGTATGACGGGAAATTTGCATACACAGGAAGCTCATGGATACACCCCACCTTTCCATTTTACTCCCACACTAATGTAACGCCAACATCATACATATGATATCTTGCACCGTGTAAATCAGATTATTCACATGTACTACGAACTGTGAGTAAAAGTAATGAAAAACCTCCTGAACATTACAGTAGATATATATATCTTTTTTTTTCCATAGGAATTAGTGGAATAGTAAGAAAGAGTTCAGGGCAAAAAGGATTTATATTAACGTTTTTAATTATTTCTATTTTCTTTCGATCCCTTGGAGAGAGGGAAGTATTGTGATCGTTAAAAAAAACGAGATTTTGATTAAGGTCGACGTTTCATTACCCCCTGAAACTGGAAAAGTGGTTTACGCGATGCCATCTGTCCATCTGTCTGTCTAACTAGAGCCGAAACATAGAATCTAGCGTTTAGAAACCCGACCTTGAAATTAATGGTAGATTACTTAATGGAAAAAAAAGAGAAGATATATATTTTCTCAAAATCAGCTTCGACGATTTTGATTAAAATTTGTGTCCAGATATTGTTTAATAATAAAAACAAAATGTTACTTCTCGTTTTCCAAAGGAAATGAATTTAAGAGTAATTTACATATGAAGAAACTACTGATTTTATCACATCTCCGGAACTATTTTAGAAACGAATTAATTCAACATTGAAACTTATGGTACTATTATAAATAAAAAAACTTTTTTTTTTGTAAGACCAATAGTTTGAGCCAATAGCATATAATTTTTGTTAAACAGAAATTGATTGCTATGCTTGGAGTGTTTCTGCAAAAGTGTATATTATTTTGTTTCACAAATATTACGAGTTTATAGTAAATGTCTCTATTTTGAGATAAAAGAGAGAGAAAGCTTGTGCAGTGCACAAAACCATTTATTCTAACGTTAATACTTATCCGGACTAGCCATGTATCTATTTTAAAGAATATCGATGACAAAAGGTGAAGGTTTAAAGGATGAGTATTAACATTTCTGTGTAAACATACTGGGAAACAGTGTTAAAAAAATCCCTCATTAGTTTACCTGTAAAAAACAGATTAGACGAAGCTGATGCCTTTGTCTGCATGCCACCAGTGCAATTTTTAAATAAATGTTTATAGTTTTCACTTCACCCTTTAGAAAAATATGAAAAAGGGAAATTGATATATTTTTACACCTTAGGAATGAAATTGTAATCGGTATAGTGGAGTGAAATTTATTCATGAACAACGAAAATTTATTACCTTCTCTTTTTACCTTGAAGTCACATTTAAAGGTTTTGTAAATGGTGTGCACATAAAATAAATGTTTTATGGTATGTTCAATGTGAGCTAATCCTCAATAACGTTTATATTAATAATTTACGTCGACTAGCTACCCACTATGTCTAAAATCCTAAAAAATAAAATTCTCTTAAATGTGGAAATTTTGATATATATTATTTTCTTTACGGATAGTAATTTATATATTTTATAGGTGTTTTCCATAGATAATAGTATTCAGAGCCAATGATGGTTTTATACTTAATTACATTAATTAAGCAAAAATATTTTTTTACTACTTAAACATTAATAATTGTTGATAAATTTTATAAATGACTTAAAACTTGGCCCACTAAGTATTAATAGTGTCTTATCGGCGTTAAAAATATCAAGGTCGAATTTCTCCAAGGCCAACAAAATGTAACATTGATATAAATTGGAGTTCCGCTTTCACAATTTATTTTTTAATTGTTACGTGTAGCATCATAGTTATTAACGGACCCATTCAATAGCTACCCATTTCAGTGATCGAATGGTCTAGGACGGCACTTTTTATTAAACTGTATCTGCCAATGACTGGAAATTGGGGTTCAAATCTCGGTCGGGAATGTTTCTCACTCTACCTCCCCGCAAATGCGGTAACATTTCCTCGAATTGTTACCTTCTTTATACTTAAAACACTAGGGTAGTCAGTATAAAAACCCTTATCCCAAACGGGTAACGATATACGGAGGTAAACAAACCAAAGTATTAGACCAGTGGTTTTACAACTTTTTGCAAGGCTTTGGCCCCAGTTTTTTTCTTTAACACCAACACGATCTCTTTATAACCTATAAAAGTTCAAATCCTATTTTTTTTAAAGTGTGATTTTCATTGAATCTTATTACCGAGCTGGGCTATCTAAATTTAATAACTACATTTGTGGGGTAGGTAAATTTTAGAGAAAATGTACCTTAATTTGTTTGGAAGGCTAATAGGGAATCCTTTTAGGAAAATCCCTCACTCAGAATTAGAATATTTACCTTATCGTCAACAAACCAAACGTGAGTTACGTTAATCCCGCATGTTTGATCTAATTAAAATACATTAACTGCAAAACTATTATCAGGATATGACTAGGATGTCGCAAAATAAAATCAACATACACTTAGATTACTTTGTAAGTTAGAATAGCAGCGCCACTCACCTAAACAGGAGACTGATACAACAAACTAAGTCGGCAATCAATTGTCATAAATGGTGACCTGGTGGTCTAGGGGTAAGGTGTCAGACTTCTGTGCTGGCGGCCGGGGTTCAATCTCGGTCCCGGCACAGATTTATCTGATTTACAAACCCTTCCTTCACCTCTGACAAGACATCTTGTGAATGTGGGGAATGCCAGGCCTCCACTGTGGTTCGGATTCCATTTTAAAATGCAGCTACTTCATTTCATCTCACAATCACCCTACCATTACACATTAGCATAAGTGCGTATAACCCGAATGGGTAGTAAGACGCGGTGCTAATAATAATAATAATAATTGTCATAAATGAATACACAAAATGAGACTAGTCGAAACTTGACAGTTCTTATCATTATATTTGAACTTAGCACCTTCCTATAACAATTACAGTTACTTTTTAAATAGCCAAAGCTCTAACCTTAACAAACATCGCGACACATCACACAAACCGAAAAATTCCGCGACCCCCAGGTTGGTAACCACTACGGCTTTGACCGTTGCAATAAGCGATCATAGTGATGGATTAACGTGAGGGGGACTGGGTGTCGTGTATGATATAGGTATGAGCAGGACTTGAAAAAAGCCTCGTTTGCTCGTCTGACGAAGGGACTTTTTCTTGACGGGTAATAATAATAATATATACAAGTTTTTAATCGTTTTTTCATTATAGTTGAGCTGGGTCCTCCATAAGCTATCCTGTCGATATGACTAAATAACGACTCACGCAAGTTTAATGTAGATATTTATGTTTGACTCAAGCTTAGATATGCTATTGATATAACTAAATAGCGGTTATCTCGCAAAGTGATATCGATATCTTATCACGGGCGATTTTGAGATAGATATAAAATGGGGTTGCCAAAATTGAAACCGTTTGGACCTCAAAACACAAACGAAAACAAATAATCGCAAATAACATTTCTCACGTCTTGTTGCATTCTTATCTTGTTTGTTCAAGTGTGAGGGGTGAATAAATAACACAAAAGATTTTTTTTTTTCAAAATTAGTAATACAGTACATTTTTGTTTGGTACGAAGTGTTATATAGAAATAAAAGTGAATGAGTGCCTAGTTTAGATGTGTTAACATACAATTGAATGATTATAGTCCGATCGCGCTGACGGGTAAATTTTTTGACTGACTGATGAGCTAACCTAATTTTTTTTTCAAGCCCTGGGTGTGAGTTTGTACACCGAACGCTGATATGTCAGTTGGTTCATAAATTAAAAATTGTAATCCCCAACGAAAATAATAATAATACTATTGATAATAATAGGTAATATCGTTAATCTAAAGAAGAAGAAAATCATGGCGCTCTAACCACTGGCTCAATTACTCTTCTAGACACAATTGTCTGTATTTTTGTCCCTCCGTACCCCCGCCCCTTCACTCCCCTGAGACTGTGACTGAACCCTGGCTTACATTTGTTAGGGTTTTCCCCGAGGAACTGGTCTCTTGCCTATTAACTGACGTGGTTGGAGCCTGGGGTCTTCTTGTAACCAGCTTCTCCACGGGCAGATTGTGAACTCGTCTTGAACAAATACTCGGATGTAGGGTGGTAGGCTGAGAAGGGGGGGGGGGACGTGTGCTGACGTGATCTGTATCTACAGGAGCAGAGGAAGAGGGGAGAGGGGAGTGGGGAGTGGGAAAACACGGTCAGTTCTTCTGTCACTCAACTTCCTTTCTCTACGGAGCCTGTCTTCACGCTAAGAGGATTTTCCTTTTGGAAAAGTATTTTCAACGGATGTACTATTAAATGGTTACTAAATAACAAAAAGTATTATTTGACATTTATAAATAATTATTCTTTTAATTTAAGGAGATTTTACATGTTCTTAAGACACAATTTAATACAAGCACTCTATTTTACAAATTGCCTAGTGAAATCGATTACTAATTACAAAAGTTGACCATCATTTTCTCAAGAATAAAAATAACTGTGTTAAAGTTAAAAAAAAACACATTCTTACTTAATTCTGTATGTAACCAGCAACAAAATAATAGGCTACATACCCAATCTTGATTTAGTTCTTTTTAGTCCCACTTTATTAAACCTTATCCCTAACTTGAGCTAGTTCTATCTAGTCAACCTCATCACACCTTATCCCTATCTTGATTTTGTTATATCCAGTCCACCTAATTACATCCAATCCCTATCTTGATCTTGTTATATCCAGTCCACCTAATTAAATCCTATCCCTATCTTGATCTTGTTATATCCAGTCCACCTAATTACATCCTATCCCTAACTTGAGCTAGTTCTATCCAGTCCACCTCATCACACCTTATCCCTATCTTGATTTTGTTATATCCAGTCAACCTCATTACACCTTATCACCATATAGAGCTAGTTATATACAGTCCATCTAATTACACCTTATCATCATCTTGAGATAGTTATATCCAGTCCACCTAATTACATCATATCCCTACCTTGAGCTAGTTATATCCAGTCCACCTCATTACACCATATCTCTATCCTGATCTTGTTATATCCAGTCCACCTAATTACATCATATCCCTATCTTGAGCTAGTTCTATCCAGCCCACCTCATTACACCTTATCTCTATCCTGATCTTGTTATATCCAGTCCACCTAATTACATCATATCCCTATCCTGAGCTAGTTCTATCCAGCCCACCTCATTACACCTTATCTCTATCCTGATCTTGTTATATCCAGTCCACCTAATTACATCCTATCCCTATCTTGAGCTAGTTATATCCAGTCCACCTCATTACACCATATCTCTATCCTGATCTTGTTATATCCAGTCCACCTAATTTCTATCCAATCCACCTCATCAAACCCTACTTCTTTCAGGTATATTCTAATGTTATCCTCCCATCTGCATCTGGCTCTTCCCAACACCATGGGTGTTGTCAATCAAAACCCTGAACATGGTTATATTTCCTTCCAATCGCACTGCATTTGTTACCCACCGAGATTTGATTACCCTTACTGATGGTGAGAACAAGGTATACAGCTACTGGTTTCGTAGCTATCATTCTCCAATATCTTCATCTCTTTTCGGAACTAATTCTTTCCAAGTTCTTTGATATCAAAAACCTTAAAGTTGTGTTTACCACGTTTCACAACTATAAAGAACAACTGATAGGACTATTGTTTTGTAAATTCGGAGTTCTTAATTTTATGATAACCCAATCTAAGTACATATAATTAAAAATTCAGACACTATATATAATCGAACCAGTATCCTCTGGACATATAGCCGACTCCATTGACCACTCAAATGGTCAGATTAAGTATTGATCCAAGTTGTTTGGAAGATAATTAACAAATAATTGCTAATAAAGTTCTTTAGTTCGTGCTACACTTAAAAATAATAGTTTAAATATGTTTATGTGATTACATCCAGTGGTGCGCAGTTGAATTGTTGCTATAAAAGATGGAGGTATTATTCGCCAGAGCTGAGCATAAAAAGTATCAATTACGAACCAATTTGCTCTACTTTTCAACGTTTTCAATTTTGACACTTGTATCAATTTATTATTATCCTAGAATATATTATCTTTTATATATAATTCATATCTTGTTCAAACAATTTTTTCCCTGCTGCGCGTAAACACATCCTAACTACACATTGATTAACACTAATGTGGTAAGGATTTGAACTGTAGAATAAAGTGCAAGTAAACAGTTATTTACGTGAAGTAAGATAAAACTAAAAAAAAAATACTATCAGCAAAGATTCAAAAAACAACCTTCCATATCACTAGAAAGCCAGACAATAGGAGACCAGAGCCTTTCTTTTCACTTGTACACTTTGGCATGTGTGTATATAATTCCTAAAATTATTTTGATTTATTTGTTTATGTTTAAAATAAGTTTTCAGTAAATGTGGATAGACGTTTGATTTACTTTACTGACTCAATAATTATACAAACGTATAAACCCAACGGGTAGTAAGACGCGGTGCTAGATAATAATTATAAAATTATATATTATTATTATTATTATTATTATTATTATTAGATATATTATTATACTTATTACTTTACCTAAGTTGGGAGTGTAGGGAAGAGCAGTATTCTTGTTTTTATAGCAAAACGTTTATTGACAAAAAAAAAATAATCTAGTAGAGACAGAGTTTAATTTTCTTCACACGGTGATATCAACAATTGTTGAATATTTGTCAAGGGGTGTCCTAGAATTTAATGACAACTTTTTCTCCTCATTTAAAAAGTTTCTCTTCTAATTCCGCTATGCTCATGACAGATATTCAACAAATGTTGATATCACCATGTGAAGAAATTTAAACTATGTTTCTACTGGGGCAATATTTTATTTATTTTGACCAAAAAATTATTTTTTTGTAAAAAAAAAGAGGCAAAAATACGGCTCTTGTCTCGTGTTCCCCACACTCTCACCTTAAGACGAGATGGAAAGGAGCTTATTCCAAAAATATTTTTAGTCAAAATAAATAAAAAATACCAGTTCTGTGTCATTCGAACCTAACAGTTTTCAAAAAAGATGCAAATTCCTGGTAAAATGTCTTATGACGGATATTCTAAGACTCTCGTGATAACTCTAGGTATAAATTAAACTAAAAGTATATGTTGAATTTTTTTTTTTAAAGTCGTTAAAAATCTTGCCTTGACTTATGATTTCCTTCACCCCAAAATAAATATATTTTATAAGGATGGCATCATTTCTTTGTACTTCTATGATAGAGGTACCGCCCTGCTACTTTACAAATTATTGTCGAGATGTTTTTATAGGAATCTCTGAACGAGATAGTTAGTTGATGGAATTGAACAAAGAGGAAGTAAGGGGTGAGTAATATTTCTTTCGATCAAAAATCTATAAAATCTATTCTTCATCCTTCACTTGTTAGACCTTTACGGACAACTGTTTATATACGCCCTATGGTTATTAATCGCAAGTGATAGATAAACATTTATAAAACACGTTTCAGCTATATCCATCTTTCAATCGATACCAACATGTCAAAAACAACAGTATCTACCGTTCAATTTCCAAATTGATAAATATTTCTGATAAAAAAAAGTTTGTAGATTTGATTTAATATTGTCATAAATCTGTCCCTTTAGATCTATATTATCTGTACCTATAAAATAGCACTTTTTAGTATCGAAAGGTCTTGCTTTCTGTTCAGGTTGATAATTACACTATAGGAGTAGGTATGAGGAAGGAAGTATTTTAGAGGAAAACTATTCACATTTGCGTGGAAGGAGAGTGAGAAATAATTTAGAAATACCACATACAGTAAAACCAAATCAAGATTCAAACCTCTATCTCCCCTTCATCATCAGTTCTATCGAAGACCAGAGCGACGCCTTAGACCATTCACCCACTGAAGCTGGTAAGAGTAATTTAAGATGTATATATTTTATTTCCCTTCCTGTGACCAAGTTATCAAAGGAATATGTTATTTTAGTTCAGACCTTTCAAAGTATTGATATAGTTTACTTTATATTTTCACCCTGATCCTTTTACACAAATATTAAACATTTTAATGTATGAGTGTTTTCTTACTACTGTTATTATTATTATTATTATTATTATTATTATTATTAGCACGGCGTCTTCCTACCCGTTCGGGTTATACGCACTTACGCTAATGTGTAATGGTAGGGTGATTGTGAGATGAAATGGAGGATCTACAGTTTAACGTGGAATCCGAACCACGGTGGAGGCCTGGCATTCCCCACATTCACAAGATGTCTTGTCAGAGGTGAAGTAAGGGTTTGGTAGTCAGATAAATCTGTGCCGGGACCGAGGATTGAACCCCGGCCGCCAGTATAGAAGTCTGACACCTTACCCCTAGACCACCAGGTCACCTATTAGTACTGTTAATATATGTTATATATGTTTATATATGTTATTTTATCGTGCGCTAGAGCAGTCTCTTACTTAACAACTGTACATAAAATAGGAAAATTAAATGGGGATTTTAAGGGAACTTTCAGACGGAAAGAATTGTAAAATATTTTTTTTTTTAGTGGGTGGGGGGAAGGAGTTTAGTTCACATAAAACGTAAAGAACACATAATGATTTCTTAGGGAAAAAAATTCATGAATACAATACTTTTTCTTGGTAAGCGAAAGTATAGATCAGTAGGTTAGCTACAGGCTAACGTAGTTATGGAGAGGTCGAGGCTATCAATTCCAACCCTCTTGCTCTCACTAAAGAACCACCATTTTGTTCACCCTTTCCACAACCTCTTTGCCGTTACTATCATTATCGACCTGCGCTTGGTCTCGACCTAACCTTTGTCCTTAAAATCTTTCTAGCGTGTTCCATCGTTGGAGATATTACAAGAGATTTTAAAAATTCAAAGCTTCCCCCTACTAAAGCAATAGAGCAAGCTGGTACAGACTATTAGCCGATAAGAGAAGGATTTGAGGGAGATATTCTTTCAGTTCTTCACTCTATAAGATTCTCCTCTTACCCCCACCCCTAGAAAAGATTGGACACTGAAGGTGGGGCATAGGAAGGAATGGTTATAAAATCAAAGGAACCGATTCAAAATATGTTTTTCTTAGTGAATGTAAATTATTTATTTTTAGCTTTTAATTTGGTCGATTATTTTCTATATTTTAACCAACAGAGATAACAAATTACATTTTTTAAATTATAATATTTACATAATTAAGAATTTGACTTTTCCATCAAAACATGCTGTTTGTATATGGAAAAATTGAATCAGAAAATAATTAATCATTGCTATGGTTAAAAAAATGTTGTTTAACTCCAATTCCTTGTTTTTTATTATATAAATATTTGTATACATTAATATAAGTAAACATTTTACTTTCTACACAAATTAAATTAAATTACCTGTAATTATAACTGCATTATGAATAACGTGACATAAGCAATTATCAATTATTATTATACTAATAATTATTAATTAGTACTTAATACTATTACATTATTAATAATAATGCATGTTTATTTTTCTAAAATAAAGAGATTTATCAATTTATTTACTACAAATTATAGATAATTTGCAATTTTTCTAAATTGGCGTTGAAAATTGAAATCAAAATGGGTATCTGGGAATATATCTTCGTGATAAAGATATTCATGATAAATTAGAATAACATTCTATTTTCATAAATTGCTAATAGTTTTAGGATAGTTTACAAATAACTTTTATCTTTTGAAATATGAGATTTGCTAAGAAAATGTTTGAAAACATTTTAAATTTAGGCATATGAAGTGTTTATGATAAAAAAATATGATTTTTTGTTTTATTTGAGAACTTACTTTAGGGAAGTTAAATGAAAACCTTTTTCTTTTAAGCCATAATGTACTATATGAGGAAGTTTGTGAGATTGTGTGGTATCATTTTTTTTAGCATAATATGGCTCAAATAATAGAGAAGAAGTATTATTTTTGAAGGAAAATAAAAGGTTCAACATTTCTCTTTAGTCGTATTTACTCTGAAACCCATACTTTAAGAGACAGGGTTTATCACGCCAAATGGCGGTTTAAGTAAGACGAAAAGGAACGCATTGAATAATATATCGGAAATCGTTTAGTATTCAGACTAGGATCATCTCCTATAAAGACGATTTGAAATAAATGCGCATATACCAGTTATACCTAATCACGCCGTTCCTTCAAGGTGGTAGGAAAGAAACTGTGGATATAGCTCAAAAACAACTCGGTACAACATCCATACACCGAGTCATACATGCTCTTGTATTATTAAAACTCTTAAGTGTTTATCTTGTTCACACATTCGTCTACCACATTTAGCCGCGTTTTACATAACTTACCCCTTTCTTTTCATCCACACACTCTACCTTCATATATTTGCTGCGTCACTCGAGCCACACTTATCCTCTCAACGTCCCCGAACCAACGTAACACTCTTCTTTCACATCGACCTGTTGAATTTTCTTTAAAACTGCACTACTTAGCACCCATTCTTTACTGACTGTCCATACGAGTTTTACCTGATACATTTCTCATATATATCATTCTAACCGCATTCACCTTGATCTTGCGTTTCTCCTGACAAACCCCCAATGTTCGTATTAACACATTTCTTTACTGTTTTCTTTGCCTCTTTCGAAGTTACTTCGCTTAAAAACTATCATATATATATATATATATATATATATATATATATATATATATATATATATATATATATATATATTCGCGTCTTATTACCTGTTAGGGTTATACTTCTATGTACTAATTTTACTAATTTTTTTAAGGATTATGAAAGTTTAATTCAGAAGAAATCTATCCGCACTTGCGTGGAGTGAGATTGGACAACCACTTTAGGAAACCCCACTCCCAGTACACCCAACTGGATTAAAACCACTATATTCTCATCTTCGGCAGTCTAGTATATATCAAGAGCAGTGCGGCCACCGAAGCAGGCCAAATTGATGCAAGTTTTTACATTATGTGTCTGAAACAATGAGGTTTTTTTTCCCCACAAATCTTACAGGCTTTAAGCCAATGTGTCCATTTTTTTTTTATGAAAACGGG
The DNA here is from genome assembly GCA_039000515.1 of Timema cristinae. Classification (NCBI taxonomy): domain Eukaryota; kingdom Metazoa; phylum Arthropoda; class Insecta; order Phasmatodea; family Timematidae; genus Timema; species Timema cristinae. The sequence continues at coordinate 47,937,605 of JBCFYV010000100.1, read as the reverse complement.
AGTTAGAATGTATGCGCGGTTCACCATAGCATTTATTTAAAATACTGTAGAGTGGTAAATTTAACGATACTATATCTGCCTAGTATTTCCCCACGTGAACACCAATAAGGGACAAGATATTTTGAGTGTACGTTTAAGATTATTATTATTATTTTAGCACCGCGTCTTACTACCCGTTCGGGTTATACGCACTTACGCTAATGTGTAATGGAAAGGTGATTGTGAGATGAAATGAAGGACAAACAGTTTAACGTGGAATCCGAACCACGGTGGAGGCCTGGCATTCCCCACATTACGTACGTTTAAAACACGGGAGAAGGATGAGGAAGGCTATTTAAGACGATGAGCATCCGTGTTAACTAGAGAGCTTTGTATTGATACATATTGAATAACAAACGTATGAAACTACCACACGTGACCCTGACATTATTCTAAACCCCCCCCATATTATCATTAACGGTTATGTAGTGAGATGGGAATCTAACGCATTATACCTCACTGTCACCATACCAGGTTCGATCCTTGGATAGTCTCACCTACAATCCTCGATGCTTGTAACCATATTTTCTTTCATCCCCTAGAAAATAAAAAAAAAAACTTCTCTCCCGCTTGTCGTGTGTAAAGCAAGCTAGTTCCCGTTGATTCGATTTGTTCACAATTTACTCGGTAGAACGCGGTGGTGACGAAGAATCGTTTCACATTCTCAAATTGTACGCTGAAAAAAAAAAGGTATGGGGGAGGGCAGGTTATATACCTCGTCTTCTTCTGCCCCTAAGACTCCCGACCTCATACCCCAACCCTAAAAAAACCCTTTGGGCTAAATCAAGTAGAAAAGTTGGCCACTGAGCTCACCTTAGGATGAAAAGGGTATAAGTCCTATGGGAGAAACTCTCTGTCTGCTCGAAAAGCTCAAATCAGAATGTTTATATGCACAACCTTTTCTGACAGCTATAAAAGCTACAATACGTGTTCATATATCAAGCATGTAATTTTCAGCTATCACTTATGATATATAGGCTTATATTATTAATACCAGTAAAATAACACTATGTTATCAATGTTAACAGCAAATAATAAAAGTGTTTTTGTTTATTTTATAACAATTTATTATATATATTTAACTCTGCTTTTTTTTTCTCTCTCAGGCAATTAACACAAATTAAGAATTAATATCACACCAAATACCAGTGAGCCACGACAAAAAAATATTGTACCTAATCCACTCTTTTCCGGCGCATTACAATTGGGCCACGTAAATACGTTATGATCTGCTTTTAAAAAGGATGGTATTATTATTATTATTATTATTAGCACCGTGTCTTACTACCCATTCGGGTTATACGCACTTACGCTAATGTGTAATGGTAGGGTGATTGTTAGATGAAATGGAGGACCTACAGTTTAACGTGGAATCCGAACCACGGTGGAGGCCTGGCATTCCCCACATTCACAAGATGTCTTGTCAGAGGTGAAGGAAAGGTTTGGCAATCAGATAAATCTGTGCCGGGACCGAGGATTGAACTCCGGCCGCCAGAACAGAAGTCTGACACCTTACCCCTAGACCGCCAGGTCACCTATAGGATGGCGTTAATCCCACATTACGATTGGGCAACGTACATATTTTACGTAAACATTACAGTTGGGCCATGTAAACCTGTTATGAGACAAGGTTGTCCATATACATGTAAATACAAACTATAGAAATCTCTTCGTGTAGTGTTCCAGTGATTGAATAATGGAAGGTCAGTTTATGTGGAGTGAAAGGGGGGAAAAAAAAGTTGATTGTCCTAAAAATTAACAAATTTTCAATGGCTTATGCTGCTAGCGATGGTAAAGTTCGCTGGATATGTGCGAACAAAAAGTGTTCGGGCAAAAGTTTACACTAACAAAATAGAAATTAACGTTATGATCGATGGTGATATAAATCATAATCGTGAAGTGGTGAAAAATATAAATAAACAAGTTATAAGCAATGGTGTAAAGAGAAGAACTAAGAAATATTTGTGTGAGAAAACATCGAAACCCGTGCGTTCCGAGTTGGCAAAACGTCATGCAGAAGATATTACAACGCATGATAGTGTCTACTGTTCCGAAACTGCCGACGAATCAAGAGAAATTACTATTATTTAGCACCGCGTCTTACTACCCGTTCGGGTTATACGCTTAAGTACTAATTACGCTAATGGATTAGGAATTGGGAAAGTTGAATCAGAGGAAGTGAACCCGCAATTGCGTGGAAAACCATTTAGGAAAAACCACCCCCAGTTCACACGACCGAGATTCGAACCTCGATCTCCCCGTCCTCAGCAGTCGAGCTCAACACGAAACTAGCGCATTAGCCAACTACGCCACCGAGGCGGGTAATCAAGAAAAAGTAAGTATTAAAAACGTGTATCATAGCAGACCCAACTCAACTCCCAGCTCGCGCGAAATATGAGAGCAAAAAGGGAAAGATAGACAGACCTACGATATGCAATAAATGTGTGCAGTGCAATCGTTTTAGAAGGATTACTCGACATTTTCCGTAGTGACGATGAGGTGGCAGCTAAAAGAAGAACCCATACGTAGGAATTGTGTTTGGAGATAAAAGGGGTGGAGTTCAAAAGAAAGTATTGTAATCGTTTAGAAAATCCATAACGAGATATTGATGAACCTTTACATTTTATAAGAGACCCAACATAAAAATTTGATTTTTTATTCTGTCTGTTCCCATGTCTGTCTGTCTGTACTAGAACTTTTATTGGTTGTGAAATTATTATTTTACTATTATTATTATTTAGCACCGCGTCTTACTACCCGTTCGAATTATACGCTTTAGGTACTAACTACGCTATTGGATTGGGAATTGAGAAGGTTGAATTAGAGGAAATGAACCCGCATTCCCCTGGAGGGAGAGTGGAAAACCATTTAGGAAAAACCACGCCAGTTCACCCGACCGAGATTCGAGCACGATCTCCCCGTCCTCAGCAGTCGAGCTCAACACGACAAGCGCGTTAGCCAACTACGCCACCGAGGCGGGTGTTGACTACTATAGTTTGTTCGTATATGTTTTATACTACTATGCACAACATTGTCTCATAACAGATACACGTGGCTCAACTGTAATGTTATTAAGTTTAACAGAGTTATATCTTGTATAATCCTCCTGGTCAATGAACGTGGCCCAATCCACCTGTGAGCCAATGGAATAATCTGATTCGTGGCCTAATTGTATTATTATTATTATTATTATTATTATTACCGCGTCTTACTACCCGTTCGGGTTATACGCACTTACACTAATGTGTAATGGTAGGGTGATTGTGAGATGAAATGGAAGACCTACAGTTTAACGTGGAATCCGAACCACGGTGGAGGCCTGGCATTCCCCACATTCACAAGATGTCTTGTCAGAGGTAAAGGAAGGGTTTGGAAATCAGATAAATCTGTGCCGGGACTGAGGATTGAACCCCGGCCGCCAGCACAGAAGTCTGACACCTTACCCCTAGACCGCCAGGTCAACAAACCTACTTGTAATGCTCAGATTTTTTTCACCATACGTTTGCGCCAAGAAAAAGAAAACACGAACAAGAATCTGATCACCTTGACAGAATCGACCTCAGCTGGAGACCTGTACCAGAATTAGTTTCCATGTCTGGCCAACTTCCTCTTAGGACTAAGACCACGAATCTCATCGGAATGAGCCCAGTAATCCACTTCATTAAATCACTTTGATATTTTTTCTAATTCTGTTGAAAAGTTTATAAGCCACTGGTGGCCAGAATAAAATGAAATCAAGATTACGGGAAGATCAGGGTTCTAATCCCGGTCGGGTGTATTAGAGTGATTTACCTTATTGAGGTTCAATTCTACCTCCACGCAAATGTGGGTACACCACCTCTAAATTTGATCATCCTCATCCTAGGTATATTAGCATAATTAGTAAATAGACGTACAACCCGAACGGCTAGTAAGGTGTAAGAAAAACGGCATATATATATATATATATATATATATATATATATATATATATAATTAGTTATTATTAGGTGTTCTGTCTTACGACAGGTCCATTACTTGTCGGTGAGGTCATACCACCAATGAGCCCTGTCCTTTGCCTCCTCCTCCTTCAGCCTCCAGAAATTTATTATTTACTACAAGTCACCTAATATTTGAATCCTCCTTCCTAAGCCTATCCTTCTATAACGTCGTGCAGAAGACAGTTCCTCCTAAGATGTGTCCGATCCAATTTTCTTTGTACCGAAGAATCACATCCAACATTGTTCTCTTCTCACCCAATCGTCTTAAAGACTTGTTCATTTGTCACGTGGTCTGTTTACATAATCATCTCAAGTTTTCTACTATATACTATGTATATTTAATATAATATCAATAGGAATAAAATAAAAACACCCCCGGGGTGTATATTTTACACGTATCTGGGGGGATGCCCTGATTTTCAATGACAGCAATTTCAATTTTAATTACTGAACTAATTATAACATAACATTCCCCCTGGTTAGATTTTATGGAGATTTTTTTTAATATTAGAAGTCGAGATTCTATTAGTGGAAAACTGTTATAAACTCTATTAACAAAATGTATTCATAGCAAATGTGATTGCTGCTGATTTAATTAATTATTTTTCCGTCATATAAATAGTGAGAGAGGGTTAACTAAACATAAATACGTTTTCAAATAAATGACAGTAAAATACATTTTAGAAAATTAGATAGTGGTTGTTGTTAAATCTTAAAATGGATTTTTAGTGGTTAAATATAGCTAACAAGCAATGCCTATGTTCACGTGTTCTATCTAATACATCAGTCTGAATTGTTATTGATAGAGGTTTAAGTTCGAATCTTGGTCGAGTGTACAAGAAGGGATTTTTAGAACACTGTGAACTTCTCATTTATTATTATTATTATTATTATTATTATTATTATTATTATTATTATCACCGCGTCTAACTACCCGTTCGGGTTATACGCACTTACGCTAATGTGTAAAGGTAGGGTGATTGTGAGATGAAATGAAGGACCTACAGTTTAACGGGGAATCCGAACCACGGTGGAGGCCTGGCATTCCCCACATTCACAAGATGTCTTGTCAGAGGTGAAGGAAGGGTTTGGTAATCAGATAAATCTGTGCCGGGGCCGAGGATTGAACCCCGGACCCCCAACACAGAAGTCCGACACCTTACCCCTAGACCACCAGGTCACAGTAACTTCTCATTTCTTTACCAAAATTATATGGGGTAATTTTTCACTAAGACAAATCTCAGCCTCCTTAAACCCTAAAGAAAAAGGTAATTATTAGGCTAGTTTGTTGAATATACCACTAAAATCAGTTCTCTAACAGAGTTAGGGATATTAGTGACTTATTACGTACTCGAGGCGAAATTTGGTTTTGAAGATCATAGCCCACCTTGGTAGCTACATATTCTTAGGCGTCACTCTCCCAATAGAATAGACTGCTAAAGATGGAAAGATATGCGCTCGAACTCACTCATGTGTATTGAAAGGATTTTTTCCTAAATGGTTTTCCACTCTCCCTACCCCCAAATTCAGCTACACTTTCTCTAAGTTCAACCTTAAAACCATTTGCATTTTTTTTTTTTTAGCACAGCGTCTTACTACCCGTTCGGGTTGAATGCTTATGTATTAATTACGCTATTGGTTTTAGGGGTTAGTAAGGATATAATTTGAGGGAGTGTACCCAAATTTTCGTAGAAGGAGAGTGGAAAACAATTATAGAAACAATAACATTACACCGACCAAGATTCGAACCTCGATCTCCTCGTCATCAGCAGTCTAGTCTATTGTGAGAGTAGCTCCTTAGACCATGCAGACACCAAAGTGGGTATTATCGTGATTAGTACATTTGCTAACCCGAAGGGGTAGTAAGAGGTAGTACTGGAAAAAAAAATACTATAATGGGAATGTACGATGGTTGTCATAGCATTTATTTAAAAATTCGTTAGAAGATTATTAAATAGTATGTACTAATAAAATTAGTTTACCCCGAAATGTGACGACCAAGTTCTAAGCTAGTTTTGGAAAGTGGACTTCAAAGGCAAAATACCTTTTTACCGTTGAAGGTTGTAGCTAACCTTTGACCCTCTCCCTTCGCACCCGTGATCGATGGTTTGAGAGAGGAGATCCAGAGAGAGGGGTTGAAGAGAGGAGTGCTCTCAGATTTAGGCGAGCATCCTATGTTTGATTATGATAGATTGACGTAAGACCTGGTCGTGGTAGTCAAACACTCCCTCTAGAACAAGTTCATACATTAATTACACGAGTCCCCGTCAGAAAAAGGAAAGAGCCGCTGGTAAGAAAAATAAACTAGCGGTAATATAGAGAATTGACGCGCAAGGACAAACGTTTCCGGTTTCAATTTCCGTGTTGTAATTTATATTCAACTTATATGAGGTCCGACACTAGTTCAGTCGGTAGTGTGTCTGTGTGCTGAGCTAAGATTCCCGGGTTAGATTATCGGCATGGTCGAAAAATTGGTTAAATGCGGGTTTAGCACTTTAACAGTGATGGACGAATTAACTGCTAAAGGGGGAATGCCAGGCCTCCCCGTGGTTCGGATTCCACGTTAAACTGTAGGTCCTTCATTCATCTCACAATCACCCTACCATTCATTACACATTAGCGTAAGTGCGTATAACCCGAACGGGTAGTAAGACGCGGTGCTAATAATAATAATAATAATAATAATAATAATAATAATAAACTGCTAAGGACTGTATGTATGTTTTGTTTAATATATATTAAAGTTATTTTATAAGTCGTATGCTGAAGTCGGCTTCAGAAACTGCACTTTAAATATCTCCAATAATGAACAGTTGAATTTAGTTATCTGGATTGATCCTGTGTACAAAAATCACTTATCAGTTAGAGATAAATTATGCACAAAATTTTTTTATTAACGTGCTATTTCTGCGACAATGTACAATTTTATATATTAAAAATAAATGTATAACAAAATGAAGAAAATTAACAAAACAGTCCCAAACATGAATGTTTGTCAAGGTGTTGCCTGAAAAATTAATTAAAATATTTAATTTAAAATTTATTTCAAGACACACTTCTGAATTTATTATCTTATAGTATTATAAACTGAAAGGGGATTTTGAAAGTCTGTTTATTAGTAAACTTGACATAAGTTTTATTTTTCCCGAAAAACCGTTGTTATTTATCAATTAGTTAAAATAAATTACAGATACCCATTTTTTAAATAATAAATACATATCAAGGCCATTTTCGTAAAATTTTGAATTTCTAAAAGTCTATAATTAAAAACACATATGATTATAAACCTCAAATTAAATTCAAAGGGAACTATAAACAATATTTTAATTTCAAAGTAGTCAAGGTTAACCGTTCGAACATCCTTCTCTAAGGCTCAAGGATGTAAATAAAGAGAAGGTATAATATTTTACGTTTTATGGACCTACGTAAAAACTAAAATAAAGAAGGGGACGTTGGATTGGAGGATGTAGAGGGGGGGGGGGCTGGAGGAGACGGGGGTGAGGGGGGACGTTCGAAACTAAACTAATTGCCATCATTTCCTTTAGACATTGATCACAAGCTTGGAGTAAAACCTCTAGAAACATCCTCGCTTGGTTTCAAACATTACACACTCACTTTCTCCTCCTCCTTTTGAAATTGTCTGCCAAAAAAAACCCCTCGGAATATAGGGTGGGTAAGGGGGGGAGGGGCTACATGGTGGGTAGGAAGGACACGGGAAGGGGGGGACGAAAGGCAAGGGGGTGTCTACACACATACACAGCACCCCTAAGGGCTCGAAAACATTCATCTCTAGATCCTTTTCCCCCCTCCCCTTTAACCGAAAGAAGATCAAGCTTTACTTTTCGCTTCAGGGGGTCAAAGGAAGGTGGGGGAAGGGGAGGGGCGGGTATATGGTCGCAAGGGGGATGGGAAAGGGGAAGACGAGGGCAGTAGATTGGGAAAGATTCCAACAATCTTACAGAATGAAAGAAAACGAAAGAAGCAACGGTCATGAGTCTGTAGCCGTGCGAAACCTTCAAAGCCTATTTCCCTCCCCCCCTTCCCTCTCTTATCCTTTCCTATATTTTTTTTTCTCTTCTTAAAACTAGTGCTCTTTTACCTCAATTTTCTCTGCTACTATCTTAGGGTTTTTTTCTCGCTTCTAGCTTAAGAGAAGGTGCACGATTCCCTCTCGTTCTTTTAAAATTATCTCCAAGCTTCCTGCTCTTTACATTCTGTTTCTTTAAGAGGTCGTAAAAGGCAGAAAGCATGGTAAGTAGTAATGAGAGAAGAGGGCACTTGCTAAGGTGCAGGGAAGGTTAGACGATAAGGGTTAGGAGAGGAAGATAAGTATCTGCTGTCGAAGACGTTAACGGGACAATAAAGTTTAAAGTTTTATCAGTTTCCAACCATTAAAAAAAAGTATATATCAAAATTCGTTGATTCAGAATTCTGTATACACTATGAGGTAATTTTATCTTTTATAAATCAAATATAATGGTGCACCGTAAAGAAAGTATCTATCTTAAAAAAAAACACAGATATTTTCTAAAAACTCACAATATTTGCAGAACTAAATATTATTATTATTAGCACCGCGTCTTACTACCCGTTCGGGTTATACGCACTTACGCTAATGTGTAATGGGTAGGGTGATTGTGAGATGAAATGGAGGACCTACAGTTTAACGTGGAATCCGAACCACGGTGGCGACCTGGCATTCCCCACATTCACAAGATGTCTTGTCAGAGGTGAAGGAAGGGTTTGGCATTCAGGTAAATCTTTGCCGGGACCAAGGATTGAACCCCGGCCGCCAGCATAGAAGTCTGACACCTTACCCCTAGACCACGAGGTCACCCGGAACTAAATAATATAAATAGTTGCAAAAATTGTTCACCAAATAGCATAAATGAAATAGTATAAATTATGAACTGTCACAACACTGATAAAGATGACTATCTTTATCCACCAAGATATATAATACAATTTCAATTTCAAAGGGCTCAAAATTTTTAAAAATATTGCTTATAACTCAAAAACTATCGGTTTTATACAAATATATTTCAGCTAATAAATATATAAGTTATTTTAATAGTTCTACAACTTCACAATGATTTATTTTTTACCTGAAATAGTTGTGGCGATACGATCAAAATTGGGGCGTTTCACCTAAGTAAATCACCCCTAAAGCAAAATCGTTAGAACGAATTTAAAAAAAATCGATTTCGTCTCTTTGTGCCTTTGAGTTAACTACCCCTTCATTTTAAGTACATGTATATCTAATTCCAAAAACATCTAAGGAGAAATCTTATTAAAATCCTTGATACCAGGTTTTAGCCCTAGAGGTAAAAAAAAGTTTTGGCTCCAGGCCGATATATAGACAGACAGCACTACAACAACAACAAATTTTCTGTTACAGGGTGTCAAGAAACGTCAACATTTTCAAAATATAGAGTTTAATGTTTTTAACTATCACAATACTGCTCTTTTAGAGGAGCCAAGATACAATAAATAGTGTAGCAAATACACACAGCTTGATACGAGTTTTTGTTTGTATGGGCTTAACTTTATCAAAGTCTCGTAATATTAGATCAAATCAAATTAGATCAAATGCTTTTAAATTAAACGTTTATATTGCTAAAATAACAATCAGATCACCCGCAACAGTGGCCACATGGTTTAAGGTGTTACTTCCACAATAGACTAGACTGCCGATGACTGAGATACCGAGTTTCGAATCTCGGTCGGGTGTACTAAGGGTGTTTTATCTAAAATGACAAATGTGGGAACACTTACTCTAAATATAGCCGTCCTCATTCCTAAAAACCATTAGAGTAATTAATACATAAGCGTATAACCGAACAGGTAGTAAGACATGGTGCTAAGTAATAATAATAATAAAAAAAATAATGTAAGTATATTCCCGGTTTCAAATTTGTTCTGTTTCTCAGTAGATATGCCCTTCAATTGGTCGACCACTTCAGGCTTGATGGACTGTACCAATTCTATTTATATTATTTAGTTACATACATAATGTAGTATTGTGATACTGTATTGTTGTAGGCTATGTTGCGTGACATTTTGTATTGAATATTTTTGCCTCTTCAAATGTTGGTAAGCGTTCAAAGGTGACCTGGCGGTCTAGGGGTAAGGTGTCGGACTTCTGTGCTGGACGTCCGGGGTTCAATCCTCGGTCCCGGCACAGATTTATCTGATTACCAAACCCTTCCTTCACCTCTGACAAGACATCTTGTGAATGTGAGGAATTCCAGGCCTCCACCGTGGTTCGGATCCCCCGGTAAACTGTAGGTCCTTCATTTCATCTCACAATCACCCTACCATTACACATTAGTGTAAGTGCGTATAACCCGAACGGGTAGTAAGACGCGGTGCTAATAATAATAATAATAATAATAATAATATAATAATAATAATAATATATAATAATAATAATAATAATAATAATAATATAATAATAATAATAAGCGTTCAAATACAGTATAATGAAATAGAAAAATGTATAACTTGGTTCTTGCAATTTAATATTTTATCCACACACTTTCAGTTATTAAGAATATATATTTTTAGCAATGCACCAAACTACCAGTCCTATATATACGCAAATATAATGATAGTAAAATCTTAGTGAAAGGATTTTGAAATAAACTTAAAATTATCCATTATGTAGGGTTTAAAAATTAAAGTTTTAAATTACTTATTGATATTGATTACAAATGAAAAGTTTTATGTGTGTTATGCACGTTATAATGCCTTTACTAAAATTAAATGTAAAGATATAAAAAAAACTGTAGTTGTTAAGGAAATGTGTATTTTATGTGTAATATTATAAAAACATGTTTTTGACCAAATCACAAGTTAAACATATGATATCCGTAAAAAAAAATGTTTGTCAACTTTCCCCTCAAAATCTTTTGCCCCAACTAAAAAAAAAAATCAAGAAACTTTTCTCCAAAAGTTCGAAACTACTTAAAACCGTCTTTATTTCCAAAGTTAACTTCTTCCCCAAATCTCTGGTGAGTGCAGAAACTTTATTTTGATAGTCTTCATTTGTACCAAGTGGGCGTTTATATTTTATCCTACTTTTTTTTTTATATCATTGTGCTTTTAGAAAGTAAAAAATATATATAGAAAGTCTCTCGTGCTTTCTCGTCTCCCGAAAGAGCCTTTCTCAAATAATGAACTGATATGTTCTTCTCTATAAAAAAAAAGATAGATTTCTCTAAGAAAAAAATAGTTCTCAAAGGACACACACACTCTCAAGCACATGTATGACATATTTTATATCACCACATCTCACTATCCATTCAGGTTATATGTTTGCATGCTAATTACGCTAATGAACAAGGGTTGATAAAGGCTGAATTTAGAGGAAGTGTACACACATTTGCTTCGAACCAGAGAAAGAAAGTGGGAAACCATTTAGAAAAAAAAAAACACACCCGGTACATCTGATCTGGATCGAACCATGATTATCAGCAGTCTAGTCCATGGTTTATACACATAGATCATCCTTTAAGGTGGGCGTGTAGAGAACGCGAGAAAAGGTGGGTTTTTTTACCAGTTTTTATAACAAAACATTTTATTGTACAAAATATATCAAATATTATTCCGATAGAAAAATAGATTCATTTTCTTCCCGTGCTTATATCAACAGTTGATGAATATTAGTCAAGAGCATAGAGACATTAGATGAGAAACTTTTTAAATTAATAAGGAAAAGTTGTCATTCATTCCCGGACACCATTGATAATATTCAACAACTGTTGATATCACCATTTACTATAATCATTCAATAAAACTAATATCAGCCGGTTATCAACGAAAATACATTCCTACGTGAGGAATGTAAGGTAAAACATTTGTAAAATCAAATTTTCATAGAAAGGGTATTTAAAATAAAATACAAACATATTATTTTGTGTCCAAAATAATTGATATCAATGTAATATTTTATTGGTGATATTTTATAAGTACCGACACTATATACCAAAATTTACAGCTTGACATATGGCTGTATGAAAGTGGATATATTTGCGAATATATGTCATATAAGGCCTTTACTATGAAAATTAGACAATTTTAATGGTCAAATGAGGACAAAGCTTGTGATAGAATATCAAAGTAACAGTTTTAACAAGCTCTGCATAACCTGGCAACATTACACGCCTCGCAACGGTTCTCTTGTTGCCAAGGAGAGGGAGTACACGTAACAGCTAGACCGGTAGCATCCCTACCATTATGGTTGAGTGCCCCCCCCCCCCCCCACCCTTTACCACCCCTCGTCACGTGCCATTTTCTTGGGCCACATGTGTGCAACATACTCAATTAGTTGATTGAACCAAATATTGGTATGAAAGGCTTTCCCCCTCTTTAACCCTATATCTAGCACACGAACACAGTCCAATTTTCATCGGAAAGGCCTTATCTGACATCTAGAAAAAAAGTTACTAAATCTACTCTCACGTATTCATACGTCAATGTTACGTGACATGAAGATGTCACTTGTGTTATAGTCTATATTATCGAGACATATAATATATGGTAAAATTTTATCAATGTAGACAAAAAAAAAGTATTTTCTATGAAAATTGGAGTGTGCCCACAACACAGAGCATCTCGTGGGGTTGTGAGGGGGGAGATTGGGGGGGGGAAGGTAGAACGAATACTCTATTGGGATAACCTGGTTCAATCCCAACTGATTATTAAATTGATTTTCTATTTGTATTTTACCTGGTTCAGTTACAAACGCTCCTCCTATCAAAATTTAATACAACTCCCGTTTTTAGAAAAAAAATATCTGGGTACGTATTCTAAATGTCAGGAACATCTAATGTGGTTTGCCAGTGACAAAGACGCCGGGGTTTGATTCCCAGCAGAGTGTACTCAGGGTGATTATTTTTTTAATGGTGTCTCTCTTTCTATATATCTTTATATCTCATCTCCTCTACATCTCCTCTAGGTCTATACATTCCTCTCTCTCCTTAGGTCATCTACATCTCCTCTAAGTCGATACATCTCCTCTAATTCCTCTAGGTCATACATCCTCATCTCTAGGTCTATACATCTCCTCTACTCCTAGTCATACATCTCCTCTACATCTCCTCTAAGTCTATACATTCTCTCCTCTAAGTCGTATTACATCTCTCATCTACATCTCTCCTCTCTAGGTCTATACATCTCTCCTCTAAGTCGATACATCTCCTCTAATCATATCTCTGTCTAACATCTCTCTATCTATATCTCTCTTTTTATTACTCCCTCCAACAAATGTTATGTAAGGTCAGGGGATATTTTTTATTAATTTCACCTAGTCCCCCCCCCTCCCCCCCCCCCATTAGTGTAATTAAAAAGCGGGAATCCTGATCAGATGACAGATACAGCGAGGTGATACATAATCATCCCGACGCCAGAGTTGAGTGTTGTATAAGTTAATTGTCAGCTCGTAATTAATTGTGTGTACAATGATATGGTAAGAAAATTAACTTTAAATTTTCTATACTTTTTTATTTAACTTTTTTTTATATACCAGTGTCTTATTACCAATTTGCATTTAACGATTATGTACGAATAACGTTGATCAATTAGAGATGAGGAGTTTGGTATTTAAAATAAGTGTACCCACATTTGTATGAAGGGATGGTGTAGAACCATTTATTTAAAACCACTCTCAGTACACCCGACCGGGAATCGAAACCCGTTCTCCTCACCACTCTATTGCGAGATAAATGCCTTATACCAGGTGTGTCAAACTAGTTTGATCAAAATGGCCACATTGAAAATTGGAAATATTGTGGGGACCGTATTTCTGAAAATTGAATATTCTCACCGAGATTATGTAAAAAAAAAAAGAGAAAAAAGATTAAAATCTTGATTTTTCAAAAATTAAATTAAAATTATTAATGTTAAGAATTACTTTCTATTTTTTCCCAGAAATTTGGAACTTATTTTGTGTGTGTGTTGAAGTATCTTAGATAATTATCAACAAATGAGAGTCCATAAGCTGTGGTGTGCGTGGTGTTTGTTCCTTTTCATAAAAGAAAATCACTTTTCACACAATGATATGCTTCCAAACAGTATAAATAATATGTTTTAAAATTTTCGGGAATTTAGAAGAAGAGTAAAAATTGTCTGCTATTAATACCACTTGCTAAATTTCCCCAAATAACGCTTAGTTTCCAAAGGTTTCCAAAGGTTTCTCAATAGGTGTAGTTCTACAATGTTTATAGTAAGATAAATAAGGCTTCATGGCATGTTTATTCATCAAAAACTCCAACGGCCGCAAATAATGGATCGGACCACGTACGACCCACGGACCACCAGTTAGACATTTCTGCTTTTGGCTATTCAACCAGCGATACATATTATTTTATTTTTTTAATTAAAAAATTATCAATTGTTTTAGTTTTTTTTAATTTGTCATCATTGTTTTGCCAAGTAGCCCACGTATCGTTCAGCCTATTTAAAAAGACGTGAACAGGAGGCATCTCTAGCTTGAACTATAAATAACCCTCAAACTATCGTAGCTCTAGTCTACAAACAGTAAATTGTCAGCCTCCTACCCTCCAGTCCTATAAATCGGACCAAGGGTAGACTAATTTGACAAGTGACCACTATGCGTACTTTTTCCTGCTACCGATAGTTTTGTTGATGTTGAACCGTCCTAATGGGGTGGAGGCTCAAACTACAAGAAAGGTACATACAAAAAAGGGGGGACATCAGGAGTGAATGCAAGGAGTTCTGTCTTTTCAAGGTTTAAAGACAACATTCAAATCATCAGATCTCGCAACTCCCACCTGTCGCAGAGTAAAACATATGGATAGTCCATCTCAAGAGAAGGTAAAGAATATATACTGCCCCTCATGTTCACCATATTAGAAAACTTACTTAAATATACTCTCGTATACCTAGGGTATGGTGGGTGAATCATATTATAAATCACGTCAAGAAGATATTTGTAGAATATAGAATATCAAATTTATTTAAAAGGATTAAATATTGAACATCAAATATAGTTGTAATATATATAATTGTATAATATTTATGTTTTCACCAAAACGTCGTAAAAATGTTATAGTATTATCAGTAGATTTTAGAAAGTTCATAACAAACAAATAATCATTTACTCTACTTTAGTGTTACAAAACTTTTATAGGCTTTGGTTCCCTTTTATTTATTTTTTATAATGGCAGTCATAATGTTTGTGATGATTAAGATACGTTACAAGAGGAAGCTTACAATAATATGGTTTATATCTTAACAGTTAAATACCAAAGCTTATTTACACTTAATAACCTCCTTGAACTAAATATAAGAAAAATACCCTAATTTGGTATCCACAAATTTACTCCGAATAATTTATAACAATAAATAGCCACGAGTCTATAGCAAAGGTACAAAAGTTTTAATCCTAAGTTCAACCAACTCAATGTTCCCGCGAACATGCATTTAAATATTTCTCACAGAAATATCGAGTTAAAAAACAAACATTCTATATTGATGAAAGAAAATCGATATCTCTCAAAAGTTAATAATCGATTATTATCCAGCAAGGATTACGACTCGATTCGCATTGTTATACCAACGAGGTCACATTAAATTTACTACAATGCTCCATATTTTGAGATAAATTGAAATGACGTCAAAACTGAATTTAGAATAATTAATATTAATACAAAGCTAAGTTAGAGTTGCCAGAAAATAATTTAGATCTTACATTATAATACGAATGAAGCCGGAGCTTCTCCTACTCCTAGTACGGTTAAGGCCCAATTGTGTCGATAGTAGGCTCAGATGCCCGTATAAATACAATCTGCCACAGAGGGGGAAAAGAAGGGAGACATTGGGGGGGGAAAACATTTAGGATCGCCAGGGAACATATTGCGCATGCCTAAACCGAACTTCGGGGAAGTTCGTGGCCGGTCGGGAATCTTCACGATGTGGATATCCGCATTGCGTCAGTCAGTCCACTTTACGGGCGTCGCCGATTTGCGTCCCATTCTTCAAGTTAATATTAGATTTGTTTCGGTCACGCGAAGTTACGTTCGACTTGTGTCTATCTTGCATGGAGCCTCGGCAGCGGGCAAACAGGGTAAGTCAGCGCCTTGTTGTTGTTTAGAGTCTATGGTACGCCATCCGATGCTACAATGTTTTTAATTCTTGCTCAAAGATCTTCCCGCTTGTCAAATTACGTGAACCAGTCCCTTAAGACAAGTTATACACCAGATCCACGACCTTCAGGTGAAAATGTCTGCTCTCCGCGGGAGAGTTCGAGTCCTTCAACATGGGTATTGCTAGGTGCCATCGAAGAGCCTTTAAAAAGAATATCATTTTAAACATGGTTTCACCAGAGAGAAGACACAAATATCCTTCACGAGTCAATCGGCCGGCTTCCACAAAGCTAGGTTAAAGTAGCGACCCAACCCCTTCGTCACAAAAATCTACATCAGAAAGAGCTTACTCAGACTGAACAATAAGATTAGAATGGTCCCTCGGTGACCTGGTGGTCTAGGGGTAAGGTGTCGGACTTCTGTGCTGGCGGCCGGGGTTCAATCCTAGGTCCCGGCACAGATTTATCTGATTACCAAACCCTTCCTTCACCTCTGACAAGACATCTTGTGAATGTGGGAAATGCCAGGCCTCCACCGTGGTTCGGATTCCACGTTAAACTGTAGGTCCTTCATTTCATCTCACAATCACCCTACCATTACACATTAGCGTAAGTGCGTATAACCCGAACGGGTAGTAAGACGCGGTGCTAATAATAATAATAATAGAATGGTCCCTTTATGACGAACGTGTTAAAACTGAGTCGTTTGACAACCGCACATTTGTAAGTGTTTTCAACACCGAGCCATTGACACTAGCGAACCCCAGTGTTGATGGACTCAACCTGGCTCAAAATTCTGTAAGGCTGAGGATCTATTGGTATATTTGTCTATAAACAGGCCTTAGTTCGCGGCACCCACGCACAGAGTGGTAGTGAAGGTGGGGGTGGAACCGCCTCCCAACACCCTGGCCACCACCGCCACTCATTACAGAGCAGTCGAGGGATAAAGTGCACCCCTTCATTAGCGACAGGTATCACGTAGCCCCACTAGAGGAAATAATGTACGGGAGAGGGAAGTGGAGGAAGGAGAGGTCAAAGTTGAAGTGGGAGGAGGAGGGGTCAAAGTTGAAAGAGGGACAACACTGGTGGGATGTAATCTTCTACATCGCGATAGATCACGGAACAAGGTGGATGGGATGTGCCCTCTCTTACTCTTCTACCATCGCGATAGATCACGGAACAAGGTGGATGGGATGTGCCCTCTCCTTACTTTTAAACAAACTTGGACCTGCTTCAGTGGTCGCATGGTTTAAGGCGTCACTCTTGCATAGACTAGACTGTAAAATGAGACGGAGATTGGGGTTCAAATCAAGTAGGGTGTGTTTTCCTAAAATTATTTTCTACTCTACTTCCACGTAAATGCAGGTTACCTTAATCTAAATTAAACCTATCTCGTCCTTAATTCAGTAGCGTAATTGGTACATTTTTTAGACAACGCGATGCATACAAAAATTAAAACTTAAAGAATAATAAAGTAATTTCGCTCACGTAAACAGTTACCCGGTAATATCGCCGTCGGTTATACCACGGATTCAGAAATACCCGGTTCGTTTCTTTATTGTCATACCCTTGAAAGGTAAGGTTATGAAAAATCTTATCTTCAATTTGTTTTTAAATTATTCTGAGCGAATGATTATATCAGCACAAGAGAATTTCAATGAGCGAGAGCGAAAGGGCCTACCAATTTTGCTAGAAAAATATTTTAACATACCTTCCATGGTTCTTTTACATGTCACACTCGATAAGGGGTCGATGGCTGTACTTCCCCTCCAAAGGAAGTTGTGCTACAAAATTTCAATCTCTCCGAGAAAAATCCGTCAACCCCGGCTGGGTTTGGACCCACGAACATCGGGATGATCATAAACAAAATGGCTCCATCATAAAAAAAAAAAGATACTTTTCATAAACGTTGCTAAATATTTTTTAATAATATTTTTAAAGTGACTTAATTTATTGTTTTATGTGAAAAAGAAATAATTTTTGGAAGTCATTTTAGGTAGACCGCCTTTATGATTTAGTGGTTAGGGTTGCTGGCTACAGAGTCCAAGGTTCAATCACCGGCACTTCCAGGTTTCTTTTCTGGGAAGCAGTGTGTTCTGAACCGGGGTCAACACAACCTCGTGAGGATAAATGAGAAACTACTTGAAAAAATAAGCAGCGTCTTCGGTTTAGAAAACCGGGACTAACCGCCGGAAGGCTCGTTCTGCTGAACACATGACATCCTCCATCCGCAAATTTTGGCACTATCTTCGCCAACATGATGCTGTCACTTGATAGCTATATCTGCAGTAGCCCCGTGGCTTCTTTGGTGCTGACTGACAGCTCACAGCTGGATTCTAACAGTCAAATTTAGGTGTTTACCTAAATGTTGATTGTCAAATGTGACAGCTGCTAAAAACATGTTTTTGCAGATCATTTGGTTCAGCGTAGGGATACATAATTTGGTCTGGTAGCTTTTCAAAGCCGTCAGCTGTCAATCAGCACCAAAGAAGCCATGGGGCTACTGTAGCCTACGTGCTGAGGCCTTGGAGTTTTTAGCACCACGTCTTATTATTTGTTTGGGTTATACGCCTAAGACTAGACTTGTAAATACGGCCACCAGGATGTGCTACCGTCGATCAATGCCACCTAAAAGGTGCGGCCATATGATAAGTTTTTTTCTCGTTACTCCCGACAAACAGAAGAGTACTATGATTTGGTTTGGGAGAGGACCACTGGGCTGAAGGTCGTGGCCCGGAGGGTGGACTTGGAAAGGGGGGGGGGGGGCGTTCTAACAGCAAGAAAAAGGTAGGTTTTTATGTTCTATAAAACAAACCTGTTAATTTCAAGAGGTATTTCCTCTCAAATACTTCCGGCTTCCAGCTTAAATTATCCGGTGTGATGGGTTAGAATAAATCGTGATTTTCAATCACTTTTTTTTATAGATAGGTATAGATAGATTTATTTAAAGGTATTAAACTGTGAAACACCTTATAAAATAAATAAAGATATTCAACAGATGGATTAGCGAGCCATGTCTAGACCATTGAGCGGATATGTGTGGATTGAGGGACGAAGCAATTATATGAAGGTAGAGTGTGTGAATCAAAAGGGAAAGGTAGGCCATGTAAGACGTGGCTAAATGTTGCTTTGAACTTAACTGTCCCGCAAGTAAATCCTTAAACGACATTCGTAAATGTGTGTAAAGCTTTACTTGTACGGCAGTTTGAATAGCATAGCTCTTGACGCAAAATAAATTTAACAGTGTATACGAGGCTTCCTGCATCCCCGCCTCAAGTATTCTAATCTAATGTATGGGCCCCGGTTAAATTCCTAAGAAGTTAAGTCTCCTTCAGTTTGGGAAAGGTTGTACAGGACTGAACTAATTCTTTAGTAAGTTCTAATTTAATATTAGTATTTAGCACCGCGTCTTACTACCCGTTCGGGTTATACGCTTAAGTACTAATTACGTTAATGGATTTAGGAATTGGGAAAGTTGAATTAGAGGAAGTGAACCCGCAATTGCGTGGAGGGAGAGTGGAAAACCATTTAGGGAAAACCACCCCAGTTCACCCGACCGAGATTCGAACCTCGATCTGCCCATCCTCGACAGTCGAGCTCAACACGACAAGCGCGTTAACCAACTACGCCACCGAGGCGGGTAAGTTCTAATTTAGTTGATATGTGGCGGTGGTCACGTAGTCTATTTCATAAATCTTGTAATTGACTGGATAGTCTGTTAAGAGGAAGTCTGGGATCGAACCTCAACCGGACACAACGGGCCATGGCTAACCATTTGGTTCTTATAACTGTGTTTATCCCCTCCCATTTTAACGCTAACGTGGGCGCAATTACTCTAAGCCGCCTTCTAATTATTTATCCCTTAAATTAAGGCAACACATAACTTTATTAGTGAGTTTATTAATTCAAAATAATTGCTGTAAAATTGTTTATAAAAAATCAAAGAAATTATTGTGTCAAAGAAAGATACCTAATTTCTTTAATCAAATGTATAACATTATTAAAGTTCAATTTAATAATGTTTTAAATTGGAAGGGACCGCCCGCCAGCATTCCTGGTTAATACTGGTATATAAATTGGTTATATATAACCATTTTCAACCCCGAGAATGCATTTTAAAAGGACAATTTTAAATTGACACAGGCTGCCTCGTCGGGTACAGACAGTAACTGAATGTGTCACTAAAAGCTAGTTTTGAAATGTTTTGTGTTTTCTGTGTTTATTCTCAACAATTTAAATTTCAGCATCACTCAGCTCAATACGTACTATCCCTCCTAATATAAATTATAATTTAGCCTTATGCTCTCTCTCTCTCGCTATATATAATATATATATTATATATATATTATATATATATATATATTATTATATATTATATATAATATATTATTATTATTATATTAGCACCGCGTCTTACTACCCGTTCGGGTTATACGCACTTACGCTAATGTGTTAGGGTGATTGTGAGATGAAATGGAGGACCTACAGTTTAACGTGAGATCCGAACCACGGTGGAGGCCTGGCATTCCCCACATTCACAAGTTGTGCTTAATACACGTCTTGTCAGAGGTGAAGGAAGGGTTTGGTAATCAGATAAATCTGTGCCGGACCGAGGATTGAACCCCGGACCCCAGCTCAGAAGTCCGACACCTTACCCCTACCCTCACCGACTATATATATATATAAGCGAAAGCCCTGAGTGACTCACTCATCACTAATTCTCACACTTCCCACGAAGCTAGAGGGCTGAAATTTGGCACAGGTGTTCCTTATAAGGTACTTAGGAAAAGTAAAGATATTTCATTCCGATGATTTGTGATTAAGGGGGTTAAATCAGGGTGGCTACCTTAATCAAAAATATTGCTTTATTAACTCTTTCTAAGCGTTTAGAGGGTAGTAATCTGATAAGTTTGTTCTAATAATTAGAAAAAATATAGCAATTATTTTTAACTCCATAGATGCTTATAAGGGGCGGAAAAAATGAAAACAATTAATTATTATATTATTATTATTATTATATTATTACTGCATCTTACTACCCGTTTGGGTTATACACAGACAATTAATTAAAATGTGTAATTACATTTCGATGTGCAACTCCAAGATACGGTAGAAGTCTGTAGTTTATATTTTGCTGAATTTTTTGTTTTGTTTGTAGTGTGTGTGTGTGAATGAGAGGGCCCGGCCCGGGGCGGTGTTTGTTGGTGGGAGGGGAGCCACGCTCAGCTGATAACGCCCCAGGCAGTAAGCAACATTCCGTGCGAATAACTGGGGTTCAGCAAGTTATAAATAAAATGCTATAATTGATTTGCTTTCGATTGATAAAATTAACGGTACATTAATTATGTTTATCTTTTCTAATGATAACATTTTAGCATTATTAAGAGTCGCTAAGCTACTTTATTAATCCCTAATCGAGCTACTTTGTTAATCCCTAATCTAGCTAAATATTTAGAGGGGGTGGTTTAAATATTGATGTAACGAGACTTTGCAAAGAAACGAGCCGGTAATTACTTGATGCGACCAAGAAATCCTTTCCCTCAAACATTGTGCCACAAGAAAGCCGGCGGTAACTTTGCTAACTAGAGTACCGCCCCCCTACCCCCCCCCCCCTCCTTTCCCTTAACAAACCACCCTGACATGAAACCACGCAAGTTACTTGATGGAAACTTTTTGTTGAACGCGGTGTGATTTCACTCAACTATCCCCGGTTTAATTTAATAAATTTCTCGTAAATTTCAAGTTTACTTATTATTCAAATTTAAGCATGGGAGTATACAAATAAACAATAGAATGCAATGTATTGGACAGTTAACAGTGTGGGTTAATTAAACCTTCCAGTTTTCGTCGAGATGGACAATATTATTTTCAAGCAGTATTTCACGTACGGGGGCCATTGTGTTTGTTGTGTTCAAGCTGGCGCCCTAGTATCAATCAGGAGAACTAGCGTGTGAAAGAGAACATTTAGACCAAACAAGAGAGAAGGAATCTTGCTAACATTTAAACGCCACGAGCTTCGAATTTTATGTTCTGTTAATTTAAAGGGTATTTTCGCTTTTCCATTATTATTTCTACCTCTCCATTTTAATATAATCAGTTTAAATCCACCGTTTCGGAGGTGATGTTTTTTGATAAAAGCTCATCTTTTCAACTCCGATATAGAAGGTTTTTTTTAATCATCCCTGGTGAAAGTGAGCTGGCCCAATTCTAATTTTGATCGAGGCTCAATGTGCCAACGGTTACCCTTGGATCCCAACTGATACTGAGAAAGCGTGTGAATTTTTTTATTAGATATCGACTGTATTAGGAAGATGTCAATTTATTTTCTCAACTTTTAATTTTCCAAAAGAATGTTTGCAAAAGTAGAACAACTCAATGGGAAAGATGTTTCTCTCTTTATCTGAAATGTATCCCTCATCATTTCAAGACATCCAAGAACATCTATTAGTCTGAGATAGTCTACAAAAACTGAACTGAAATCACTGAAACTATTTTTTTACAGAATTATATTACCAGGTTTATAGTTTTAATTATTTCACTTTTTTTTCAACTTTCATTATGATTTCAGCCATTGTTAAATTGGTAAAAATTTGCAGTGTAGTGCAGTACGGTTGAACCTGGCGTGAGAATAGATTCTCCATGTGCAAGGATGATGGGACCCACGTGCTGCAAATGGTAAGTTGCTGTCCCACATCCTCCATGTGCAAGGATGATGGGACCCACGTGCTGCAAATGGTAAGTTGCTGTCCCACATCCTCCATGTGCAAGGATGATGGGACCCACGTGCTTCCAGTGGAAAGTTGCTGTCCCACATCCTCCATGTGCAAGGATGATGGGACCCACGTGCTTCCAGTGGAAAGTTGCTGTCCCACATCCTCCATGTGCAAGGATGATGGGACCCACGTGCTGCAAATGGTAAGTTGCTGTCCCACATCCTCCATGTGCAAGGATGATGGACCCACGTGCTTCCAGTGAAAAGTTGCTGTCCCACATCCTCCATGTGCAAGGATGATGGGACCCACGTGCTTCCAGTGGAAAGTTGCTGTTCCTAATCCTCCTTTCCTTGTTAGCCATACAGTTCATGTTCATTACGCAGAGGCGCGGGCGTCGATCCCTATTTTCGGTCACTGGACTTTATACATCCAGACGATCGGTTTATTGTTGGCACGAACTAGTGTTAGGATCGATTGCTTGATGACGCGGAGTCCAGGTTTAAGATCCCGGTTGTGGGTTCTGAGAGTAGTTTTTATAAATTGCTACATTTTCTCTAACATTATACCTTATTAATCCCTCTTTCACTATGTATATATTACTTCAATGGCCGCATGGTCTAGGACGTCAATCTATAATATACTTCACTGCTTATTATAGGAAAATTGGGGTTTCAACCCCGGTCAGGTGTACCAGGCGTTTTTACTCATAAATGGTCTTCGACCCTCCTTCCACGCAAATGAGGGTACACTTTATATAAATTCAACCTTTATCATCCTTAATTCACTAGCGTAATTAGTATATATGCGTAAAACCAGAGCGGGCAGCGAGACGTGGTGATATTTTTATTTTTTTATTTAATGTTCCTACTTTATCGATGAAAGAAGATTTATCTTGAATTAAAAAAAGGCTCCCCCCAACCCCCATCATGTGAATGATTGGCTCCAGTTACAGATTTCACCGCGTTTATTTCCTCCGCTCTTTTGGTAACGACGTGTCGACAAAATGTTGGAAGGGTTAATTTGCGGCACGGAGAAGAGAGGGGGGAAATGAGAGAAAGAGGGGGTGGTGAATGTTTTGAAGGTTTGCGAGTGGTAGAAGAAAAAAAAGAAGGGAGTTGGGATAGAAGGAGTAGTAACATTGAACGTCTGCCAGTAGACAATTACAACTTGACACTTTTAATGAGAAAAACAGACAGTTCACATGGTACAGAAGGTTGGGTGGCTGGGGAAGAAGGCGGTGGGGGTGAATGTGCGAGAGAAAGAGAGTGGGAAATACTGGTAGTTAAATCTACGCAATCAAGATTCTGACAGGAACCATATTTGATCTTCCGTGGAACGATTAGAATGACCCATATAGAGAGGAATTATATATATTTTCCACTTTATAAATGGCTGCTTATCATAAGTGACAGAATCTATATCGAACATTTATTATATCATTAATAAAATTGTATAGTATTTAATTTACATAGTAAGATAAATAATTAAAAGAAAATACCATTAAACCCAGTTATTTTAAGTATATTATGAATTAGTGGCTGTAATTAGATACATTACTGTCAAACTATATTTGATGATGAAGTAATTATAATATTTAATACTAATTTCTTAAAGTATTAATTTTCTCTAATTAAATAAAATTAAATCTCCGTTTATTTCTTAAATGATGTATATTTAGAACTAATTTGAAAAATACTAAAATCATGCATTTGGTAGTTATATCAAATAGATTATAAGACGAAACAAAAAGGACTTGTACACTTCAAATAAATAATACACTCCTCCAAAATTTGACGTTTCCAAAGATGTGGCCTATGTAAACTTAAACAGTATGTCCAGATAATATGTTGATCGTGACCACAAAGAGGTACAGGCCTTGTGGATAGAGGAGGCATCGGGTCACACCGAACGGCGTTCGGGTATTAAAACCCACAAGAGTCACATCTCTAATGCGCAAACAAATTAGGGGTAACTGCGTGGAATCTAAAACACTCCCCCTTCCCCTACACACACTTCCTTCTATCCCTTGAAACCACAACCCCATGAAAGTTTAAAACCGACACGTGCTTTTTTTTCTTCTTACAGTGGTTACAAAACCCATTAAAGCCTGGCCTCGTGCATCTAGTTTTGGATATTAATAGTGACCCATTAGCCATTTTAACTCAAAATATAGTTTTACATAGTTTTTATCTACATAATAATACAGGGTTAATTTAAATTGGTGTTGTCGCAACCTACCCCCCAGGGCTGGCTCTGTCAGAATAGCTTGCGGAAGGGGTTAGGTTGCAGGCAAGGTAATTTTGTGGATTAGAAATAATACGAAGGTTTACGAATTTAGTTTAGTGGTAGGTACTAAAAGAAAATACAAAATGTGATTTTAAATAGTAATAAAAAAGACTGAGCGCCCGCGCAGTGCTCGTGGAAGAACTGGCTTAACTAGTGGAAACTTAGACCGATGGAATTGACTGGCTCTAAGGATGCCCTTGACTGACTCGAGGGATAACCTTGACCGGCTCGAGGGATGCCCTCTAAGTACAAGTGATACTGATGACCCGAGGATGTGTCTGATACTGTCGGGCAACATAACTGCCTGAGATATCGATGGAATTGTGACAGCCCCGGTGCTAAAAGATAAAGTATTTTTACACCCCACAATGGCCCCTTTCCTGACCAACTAGTTCAATGACTGTTATGAATTGCCGGTACTCCTGTGCAACCTTTCTAGTTCATTACTTCATATAATCTAAGCCCGCACTTTTCAGCCCATGCGTCCACTTGACTTTTTTAAATATTCAAATATTCTAGGGGTGTATTGCCCTTCATGAAACATTAATAAAAGTTAATGTGAACGTGGGTATGTTAGTTTTTGTCTCTGAGGTAGGAGGGATTTTATTGTTCTATTATTAAGCACTAACAGAAGGAGCAATGCATTTAAACAATACAAAGTTTAACAGAACCAAGAGAATATTAGCAGAAACCAACTAAGACACAAGAAGACATAACATTTTGTTACAAAAAATGTTCGATGCAACCTTTGACCCTTCGTTTCATGCTTTATCGTACTAAGTTGAGTATAACTGTGGTGTTTGGTATTTCTCACATCCATTTAAGACACACTTAAAACAAGAGAGTTGGGTAAACAATATTCTTTAAATGTTCCCACAGATAGAAAACATCAATCCGGTTCAAATATGGTGACTTAGCAGGACATTTAATGGATCCTTTACGGCCAATCCATATTGAAGGAAAACCTTGAATAGCTCAGAAATTAATTGTTTCTATCTCCATGTTTATATTAACTTTCTTAGAGTTTTGTCGGTGAGGATACGCCCCTAGAATGACACCAATTAAAATACACCCTATATATATATAAATAATATATATAATACTAGATAGCTGTTGCCCGCGGCTTTGCTCGCGTGGAAGTTGATTATATACAAATACGAAAATATACATATGTATTTACAGATTAATTTAAAATATTACGTTACGTTGATGACCATAACTTGACTTCAGATCAAAAATAATGCAAGTCCGATACAAACTTTCACCCCCTTTTTCATCCCTTATTAAATAAAATTTCCAAAATTCCTGAAACACGTATTTATTTGTTTTACGTCAATAACCGAAATACAAAATTTTATTTATGTAACTTTCAAAATGACGGACTTTCATACATATTATCATACATATTATCATCCCCTATTTTGACGCCTTTGGGGTGGAATTTTCAAATCCTTCTTTTGATGCCTTTCATAACAAAATGAATTACAGTCCGAATTTCATCTTGTAGCCTTGATATTGACCCGATGATGAAAATCAGTCAAGTCCGATACAAACTTTCACCCCTTTTTCATCCCTTATTAAATAAAATTTCCAAAATTCCTGAAACACGTATTTATTTGTTTTACGTCAATAACCGAAATACAAAATTTTATTTATGTAACTTTCAAAATGACGGACTTTCATACATATTATCATAATATTATCATCCCCTATTTTGACCCCTTTGGGGTGGAATTTTCTAAAATCCTTTCTTAGTGGGTGCCTACATAACAAAATGAATAT
Organism: Timema cristinae; assembly: GCA_039000515.1. Lineage (NCBI taxonomy): Eukaryota > Metazoa > Arthropoda > Insecta > Phasmatodea > Timematidae > Timema > Timema cristinae. The sequence goes on along the minus strand of JBCFYV010000100.1, from coordinate 47,910,699 downwards.
ACAGTCCGAATTTCATGCTTGTAGCCTTGATAGTTTGCGCTCGGCGATGATGAATATCAGTCAGTCAGTCAGTCAGTCAGTCAATCAATCAGGACATGTTATTTTATAATATATAATATAAATATATAATATATATTTTACATTTCGGAATAAACACAATTCCTTGTTTTTTCCTGAAATATTTTTTATAATTTAAAACAAACAATTGATTTTTATCAAATTATACTTTAGGTAGAGTAGATTATAGAGTAATGAGACGCTTTGCAGATATTTATAAATCCCAGATTATTTAAGAAGTTGTTTGGTTGGTATTGTAAAATATTTTTCAAAAAATGTAATGGAAAACTATCAGCAGTTTTCTGACCAGTTAAAAAGTTTAAATTTTGAGTTTTAAGGTTTAAAAAAGAAAATTCAACTATGCCTTACGTGAAAATGTATACGTCTGAGATCAAATAAAAAGGTCCGAGTCCTATATATAAATTTCCTCTATCAAATAAAGTCATGTTTTTATAGGGTCACAACAGAACATTTTAATATTATGTGGATTATTTTGTAAAGTATCACTTTTTTTTTAAACAATTTTATCTTAAAATGTAAACTTTTTAAATGGTCGAAACTCTTGTCTACATTTTGGTACGAACTTTAACAAAAAAAAAAAAAATCAGACCACTTACTAAATAATCCGTAATTTATAAGCGTCTGAACCCTTCTTAGTGATTTCCATGTAGCAGCATCCTTGACCCATTTAAAAAAAATTAATCAAGGTTTATTTAGTTATCTAATGAGAATATTCCTAATCTTACGCAGCTATTTTTATTTTTACTTCATGTAAACATATCATCTGTGATCGTGTGTTCCACGACATAGGCCTGGCTCACACACCTGACTGTTTCATACATATGTGTGTAGACTTACTCCGAGATTTCACCTCCAACTTTCCTACCCTTTAATATAAATATGTGGGTATCCCAGATGGGTCGTAAGGCTCAGAGCACAATATATATAAAGCATAGGCAAAATATTGCTGTGCAATGCAAAATTAAAAATTATCTTCAGACTTTAACGTCTAATAAAATGTTTGTAACCCCGATTTAAAAAAAAACACCTACGCACCGCTTGTTTATGTGAAATGAGTATTTGCACGTTCGTTTGCTTTTACTATTTACCTCCATCCTATGAAAATTAAACAATACGTATGGAAAAAAGTGTATTTTAACAAATTAACAGAAACAAAGCGGATACAAAAAAAAACCTATTGTGACGAATCTTAACGACTTGCACGAATTTAAAAAGTGTTGTATAAAACTTATAGTATATGAACCCGCTTCGTTGGTCACATTGTTTAAGGTGCTACTCTTGCAGTAGACTAGATGTGGGAGGAGATTGAGGTTCAAATCTCAGTCGGGTCTACCAAGGGTAGTTTTTCCATTCTCCCTCCATGCAAATTGGTACACTTCATTTCAATTCAACCTTCCTCATACCTAGCTCAGAGTAATTAGTATATGTTCGTATAACCTGAGAAGGTAGTTAAACACGATGGTGAAAACATAAAGATTAGTTTTTGTCGTAGACCAGAAATTGTGAGGTTTAATAAAACTACTATGAAAGATGATAAAATTTTACCAATTAATTTAATATAGGTTTAAAAATAATAATTTTATCTTCAAATTAAAATTTACAGAAAAAGGTTTTGTCTAATTAATAAATCAAAGTTTTGAGTCATAAAAAGTTGTAGAATTAATACAAGATTAGGCTATATATACAGAGACGAATTCAGATCAATATATTAACCAATTTTATTCCTTCTTCGGTGGCCGCATGGTCTAAGGTGTCACTCTTGTGGTTTTAATGAGTCTAAATTAGTTAATATTAATGAAACTTTTAGTTAAATATTACAAATCTACAGTACAATTTTGATAAGAAGAAACTTTTAGAAAATACTTTTTCTTTTTGCGTACAACATTATAAGTATTTTACTATACTGTATTATTAGTTAACTCCTACGTTTCGGTAGTCAAATAGTCCAAGAAATCCCTCTTGCAATTTGACTAGGGATGTTTAATCCTAAATGGTTATCCACCCCATCCCTCCACGCCAATGAGTGTAGTATGGTCAGTTACGTGTAATCAAATGGGTATGAGAAACAGCGAAGAATTTGTAGGTAGTGCTTACCTTAGAGGTATTGTAAATATCTATCAAAAGTGACAGCTGCAGATCACATGACTTGACGTATGAATAAAGTAAATATCGCTACTTTTCTAACTGTCAATCAGAGCCTTTCCTATGAAAATTGAACACTTACTCCAACGTTTTACTACCCGTTCGCTTATATACGTTTTAACGCTAATGGTTTTATGGATGAGGACTGTTATAATTATAGGAATTGAACCCGCATTTTCGGTAAGAGAGAATAGAAAACAGTTTTTGGAAGAAAAAAAAATCCTCAGTATACCTGACCAAGATTCGAACTTCAATCTCCCCGTCATCGACAGTCTAGTCTAACACAAGAGTAATGTGTTGTAACACGCGGACCATCGAAGCGGGTGAAAATTGAAAATTACTGATAGGTTAAGTGATATCTTTAAATTGACTCACAATAATCAAGAGTTTACGTAATAGAGATTCAACCAAACTTAAAATAAATATTTGTCCATAATAGAAAAGGAACAGGTTTGATAACTAAAATAAACGCTTCCAGCATTAACTTACTTGTAAGTCAACTAAGGTAATTGCAGCCCGTTCTAATTGAACCAAGGACTTCTGGGTTGGACTCAATCCCAATATTATCGCAGTTGGTTCCACGAGCTAATATACAAAAGTAAGTTTAAAACAACAAAATAAATTAAAACCTACTAGAGCAATAAACTAAGAGAAATTCACCGGAACGAAAATGTCTCACTTCGGAACCATTAGTTTTCCCAAGTTCACCCCGTTACACCGGTGAACGAACATGCATTGAAATATGAACCGTCGCATGCATCCGTACATTACCTGTCACACATTGAAATACAAAACATGGAAGGTTTGGGGCAGGTAATGGAGGGAGATAAAATAGGTTGTTTGAAGAGAGTGGAGTGGGGGAGGGGGGGGGGGGGTGGAGGCACAGAAAACAACGAACCGGAACAACCTTCCACGCACCACGCACATTTTATGTAAATAGAATGACAAATCGCTAGCTCTTCTCAGATGATGGATGGAAAACTAGAAGCGGGCTTATACTGTGGATGGGGTGAGGGGTAACGGGTCCCAGGTACACTCTGTTAGAATAATAACTATACGCTATATTGTAAAACATGACAAACAAGCATGCGTAAGAAATACAGTCCAATTTTCATAGGAACGGGCCTTTCTTTAACCGACAGCTATAAAAATAACTTGATCTACTTTAAGTGGCACAATGGTCTAAGGCACTACTCTCGCTTCAGACTAGCCTAGCCTGCTGATGTCAAGGTTTCGAATCCCGGTCAGGTGTACTGACAATGGTTTTCAACTCTACCTCCAAGCAAATGCAGCTACACTTCATATACATTCATTCAACCTTCTGCAGAAATAATAGAGTAATTAATACATAGGCGTATAACCCAAACGGGTAGTAAGACGCGGCGATAAAAAAAATATGTAGAGAAAAGCCGATGTATGATTAGGCAAATGGGGACAAAGTGGAAGATAACATATTATAGGTAAAGCTTTAACAAACTGTGTCCACCCCGGAAACGTTCCAACACACGCCACTGGGTGTTGTGTTTTAGAATCTACCACTAATACCATTTGGTCCTACTCACCAGGCTGCTCATCGAAGAGATACGACCCAACCTGCAAGAACACGTGTGTACTGCCTAGTCCTGTGCAGTGAAGAACTGTTTCGTCTTTGCGACCACAATATACCACGTGCTGGGTAGTGACTGTCGACCAGCCGCTCTACCTTTCCTTTCTCGTGTGGCTTGCTTCGTCCTGATTGGTCCCTCTCTGTCTCGACAGACTCCACACCCCTTAGCAGAAGAGAGTTAAATGCTCCTCCGTAGCTTATGTTCGATATAAGCCGGTGTGTTGGGCTGTGTTATGACCTGGGATACTCGCTTCAAGGATGTTAGGGAATTTACTGCACATTGGAAATATATTATCTATGATTCCTCTTTGGTTTTAATCTCGCGTGTTTTTAATACTATAATTTTTATTCCAAAATTACTTTCGATTAAAATTTTATTCTTCGAGATTCAGTTGTAAATAGCTTATTTTCATAGATTCAAAATATTACGGTTCAATTATTTCTGATCTTGTGGGCAGTATGTATCTACACTTTTTTTTTAATAAAACATAATTTATATCTATTACCATTCTATGAAGTAATCACTTTCATCCTGTCATTTGCTACGCATCTATTTTACCCTTTCACTCAAAATCCACTCCACCAATTTAGCTGAGATCTTCGAAAACGCCGAGGATAGGGAGTCGCCATTCAGGTGAGTGGTACCTACAGGCGCTAGACTTCGAACAACCCCCTCCTTCACCCAGACGTATATCCAGGACCCCTGGGGAGAAGGGGTCACCTAAATTCAACAATATATTTTTTCTATATTTAATTACCAATAAAAAATTTTTTATTCATTTTTAAATCAGAAACTGATATTTATTAATACTGACACACAACACATCGGGTCGTTTTTAGCGGTATGATGAACCAAAATACTACTACTTACATATTTTATTTAACAAGGCTGACCAGAACATATATTTTCACTCTCTCATGTGGTAAAGACGCGTTTTTTTTTTTTTATCTCTTAGGTTACGTCACGTTTGGAATAACTTGCAAAAAGTTAAACGCCTTAAAGACTTATTAGATATAAAAACCGTTCATTCATTAAAATAATTTTATAGTACATCATATTTATTTTGTTTATACTTATTGTATTTGAGTACAGTGTCTTAATTCCATACTGCATTATTTTCAAATACAACTTTTATAAATATCGAACACGGCCGAGAAATAAAAGAGTTCCTAATAATTTTGATTTCCACTCTTTTAACATTTATTATTTTCTTCAGTTTGGACATTTTGAGCGCCCTTTGGAAAACACAAATACATCTTTTGCGTAGACATTGATCATATTTTAACATACTGTTTATGTTGTTTTATAGGTGTTGATATAATTATATATATATATATATATATATATATATATATATATATATATATTAAAAGTGATATATGCCGATGACATGAGCATACTTGTGAATATTAAAACAAGTACACCTATATACAAGGTCACCAGACCTTTTGGCTTGACATTCCTAGTCCTCTACTGCAGATGCAGTTACTTCTGAGGTTGGGTCAGCCTGTAGGTGAGGTTACTTCGTCCCGATGAGATTATTATTATTATTATTATTATTTGATGCCAGTAGAGGTCTTAGAGCTAACTTAAGCCTAATTAGAGGTTTTCCTTAACACGAAAGGAAATCAGAATTTTTCTGGAAATAAGACAGGGAGATAAAAATTCAAACTTAAAAATAATAATGTATAAATCCATACACGTCAGTGTGTATGAACTCCAACACGCAACCAAGAGCCTTACTGTGAATTCACACTTTCACCGAAAAACAGGCACACGTGACGAGTTTTAAACCAATCACAAGATTTCCGCCTCATCGGCGCGGACTGTTCCACTAAATTACAACTCATCTCTACTTTGTCCGCTTTGCCAGAAATGTTCGACACAGTAGAACCAATCAAATCTCATAACCAACCATCACAAATCATTGCGCATGCGCTATACAGTGAGAAGTAAGCAGGCAGCTTGGTTTGCCGTTGTGAGGAGATTTGAAATAACCCGTCAATGTAAAGCGTGTGTATCGATGTATTGGTTTGTGCCACGACACTGGTTATAATTTGAAAATATCCATCATGACGATAATATAAAATATATGTTTATCCACTAGAAAATAAAATATGTTGATAGTCAGCTGTTTTAAGTTTGCGTTGCAATGCACCATGGGTTAAAAATACATCGTGTGAATTTCTGAGCTACAGTAGTCCCGTGACTTCTTTGGTGCTGACTGACAGCTCACAGCTGACTTCTGACAGTCAACACTTAGGTATGTACCTAAATTTTGATTGTCAGAAGTGACAGCTGATAAACACATGTTTTTGCAGATATTATGGTTCAGCGAAGGGATACATAATTTGATCTGGTAACTTTTCAAAGCCGTCAGCTGTGAGCTGTCAGTCAGCACCAAAAAGCCATGGGGTTACTGTACTCAGGAAGATTTTGCTTTCTATTTTCGGCAAACGTGCGTTTATGAGGCTAACGATTAAGGACCACACAGCCACGGCAACGTATATAAAGTTAATAATTTAAGTTTAGTTTATGACTATTTGGGCTTTAGCACAGCCGTAGATATTGTGAAGAGAAGGGACAATATTTTATGGGAACAAAGTCTACTTGTATATACCTATGAGCTCACAGTAAGTAGGCCGGCATTATTGCCAACCTCACGACAATAGTCCCGAGAGTGAATGACAGTGATTGGAAAGACTCGACGTCACAGGAAAAGGGTTTAGTGGTTCGTGAGAAGGGGAAAGGATGAAAGGGGAAGCGGGGGCAAAATTGTAGAACATATGAAGATAAACAAAACGTATAGTGGTTCGTCATGTGGAGATAAAGCTTATATCTCCGGTTCCTTTGTGTCATGTGCAGGATGAAAACAAATCTGTAAGCTTCTATAATACTCACCAGAATTGAAGCCTGTTGTCCACCTCGATAGTAAGGTGTACTGTCTTTCCACAGGTCTGTTGATTTGTACAAATATAGTCCTCCAACACATCCTATAGGCAGCTTCCTATTTTTTTATCCTGGAACTTCGTATTCTGTGACTTGAGTATTTATTTTAGCACCATACCTTATTACCCGTTCAAATTATACGCACATGTAACAAGTGTATCTGCATTTGCGTGTAGGAAGAGTGACAAAAAATATTTAAGGAAAACCACTCTCAGTTTGCCCGAACGGAATTTGAAACAACCCGATCTCCTCGCCATCGTCAGTGCAGTCTATTCGACCACCGAAGCGAATAGATTAAAAAAGATCTTCTAATTTCGCCCTCTCTAGTATTCATGACGTTATAGTCACCTGAACTTGGACCCCAGTCATAGACGGTGACGTCTCCTCCTCCCCCTTCGACCCTCCTACCCCTTTACTTCCGTCGGGACCTAAGCAAGAAGGAACATAGTGGACAAAATGTGTCCAATAAAAAAAAGGCTTCGAATCAAATATAGTCAGATAACTAGCTGCCAAAATCTGCGATGGTCATATATTTATTATTTATTTATTTGAGATTTGTCGGTGACCTGGTGGTCTAGGGGTAAGGTGTCAGACTTCTGTGCTGGGGTCCGGGGTTCAATCCTTGTCCCGGCAGAGATTTATATGATTACCAAACCCTTACTTCACCTCTTACAAGACATCTTGTGAATGTGGGGAATGCCAGGCCTCCACCGTGGTTCGGATTCCACGTTAAACTGTAGGTCCTCCAGTTCATCTCACAATCACCCTACCATTACACATTAGCGTAAGTGTGTATAGCCCGAACGGGTAGTAAGACGTGGTGCTAATAATATGTATTGAGGTATTTACGTGATTTTTTCTTAACTGACTGATTATACAATCCCATGATAGGTTCTATAAGCGTGAGTGAAAGAGCCTGCCAATTATGCCAGTTATTTTAACATACTTTCCAGGGTTAACTCACAAGCCACAATATACATTGGCCCAACCGCTTTGCTTCGATTCCAAAGAAAGTTAAGCTACGGATTTTTATTGCTCAAGAAAAATCCAACTGACCCCGGCTGGGAATGAACCTGCTTACAGTAAGCCTACATATAGTCCTTAGGCGAGTACTTTACCCCAAGGCCACCGAGGTAGGCGACGGTCATGTTCTCTACTCTTCTATACTATTCTCTATTATAGATTAAAATTGATTCATTACTCGACGTATGAATGTATTAAAATAGTTTTAGTAACATTTATAAATATCAGAGAACATATACCTTATCGTGTTCTTACTAATAGTTGTAGAAAAAGTGAGTTTTAAATCTAGGGAGCACATTCTATTGGTAGAATCGATTTGATATTAAAAGTTAGTTTGTTAGTTATGTGCTACTTCAGCCCTCTCTTTGTAAATTACAAAAATAGCATATTTTAAGAACGTAACACCTAATTCGGTGGCCGCATAATCAAAGGCGTCACTCTCGACGTAGACTAGAATATTGATGACGGGAGATCGGGGTTCGAGTTCCAGTCGGGCGTATTAAGGATGTTTTTTTACTAAATGGTTTTCCAATCTCCCTCTATCAAATGCTCTCTGAATGCAACTTACTCACCTCGAACTCATTTAGTTTAGTTGGTACATATATGTATAACCTTAAGGTGGGGTGGAAGGGGACTAGAGAAAAGGCCAGTGTTTTTGCAGTTTTTCTGGTAAAACATTTTTGTCAAAATAAAATAATGCTTCAGTACAAGCTTATAGTTAAATTTTATTCAGATGTTGACTTAAACAGTTGTTGAATATCTGTCAAGGGTGTTGTGGAATTTAATTAGAACATTTTTCTCTTCATCTAAAAGGTTGTTCATCTAATGCCGCTATGCTCTTGACAGATATTCAACAACTGTTGATATCACCAGGTGAAGAAAATTAAACTCTTATCTTTGTACTGGAGAAATATTTTATTTTATTTTGGTAAAAAAAAAAAGTATTTCCATGAAAACCGCAAAAACACTTGCCATTTCTCGCGTCTCCTTTCATACCACCTTAACAGATAATAAAGAAGCTGTGTTAATAATAATAAATTGATAATATTTGAGCTTGTTTAGAAATAATCTGCCTTGGATGATTTCGCTACGCACGCTTCCTTTGCGATTTTGTGTTCTGTCATCCCCCCCACCCTTCCTCTACCAGAACTGCGGGAGAGTATGTGGACCCTCTGTTATTTCCATTTCCTTCTGGGCGAACGAGTTGTACGGAAATCGGATATTACTCACACTTTTTAAAGAGGGTTACGATACGTTGGAACCATTTAGAGCTGGTAGAGTGGTACAAAAATAAATGGCACTACACATTCGAACTGAGTCTAAGTTGTCCTCTTTTATCTCATATTTAATAACAATTATTATGATCTGAAAAAATCTATCTCAAGATAATGATGAATCTTTATTATTTATGTGAACCCGAACCCTAAAAAGTGGATTTTACCATTCTATCTGTTCCCACATCTGTCTGTTCCAATCTACCTGGCCAAGGATCTAAAACAATTTGATGTATTTTGTTTAAACTTGATATTTAAATTGTATAGGACTATATACCTTGCACGTTTATGATTTTGACACTAGTCCTAAAATTAAGGATAAATTACTAATAAGTGCTTTATATTTTAATCAAACTTTTTTATAAGATCTGTAGTGATTTTATTTTTAAATACATCTCTAAAATATGTTTGACAAGATAAATTGAACGGTATCATTGGATTTTGGGCGAAAATTCAATCAAGGGTAGTTTACTTATTGGAAATGTTTAAAAATTCGAAATATTTCGAAAATGGCTTTAACGATTTTATTCAAAATATAAATCTGAGGGCTGTATGATATGAAAAATAACACTGTACCTTGTTTATGGGGTGAAAATTCGTTTATGAGTGATTAACTAGTGACTGATTTTCAAAAAACATAACTTTTTTTATAAATTACTTTAACGATTTGGTTTCAAATGGGTATATTGGGAGTTTTTGACATAAAAATAACAAAAGGCTAGGAATTCCAGTCTTTAGCTCATCTTAAAGCTCGTCGGTTCGATCCTGGTTAGGGCAGTAGTGACCTATTAAATCGCTTACACACGCGAGCTTGGAAAAGAGGGAATTATTCTGAGAGTTTTTCAATCTTAAGTGACTGAACTATTGGTTTTAGAAGGGACTCTTGCCCTTGTTCTATTTTGTTTTCCTTGTTCTGGCATGCAGCCATATTGATCTATTTAATTAAACACACGCGTGGGCACGTAGAAGAGGTTTTCGTTTTGACTGTTACTTGTGAACTGTGATTGGCCTTGAGTTTTGTGTTAAAAACACAAATGAACGTGTCAGTGATCATCTTCAGTTCTTCTTACCCGCCTCGGTGGCGTGGTTGGCTAACGCGCTTGTCGTGTTAAGCTCGACTGCCGAGGACGGGGAGACAGAGGTTCGAATCTCGGTCGGGTGAATTGGGGGTGGTTTTTCCTAAATGGTTTTCCACTCTCCCTCCACGCAAATGTAGGTTTACTTCCTCTAATTCAACCTTCCCAATTCCTAATCCATTAGCGTATTTAGTACTTAAAGCATTAACCCGAACGGGTAGTAAGACGCGGTGCTAATTATTATATTATTATTATTTTATTATTATTATTATTATTATCTTCAGTTCTTTCTTCGAGCCAACCCTTCCATAACGCTTCTATTGTGACGCGCCCCGAACTAGTGTCACGGACCACTGATGTAGGTCTCTACACGATAAGTGAAAGGTCTACAAGGAGGAGTGGGTGCAGTATATGCTTTCTTGTATAGCCTATTTTAGTTTGTGAAAAAAATTATCAAAATCAGTCATAAGTAAACAACCCCTGCCTCTGAAAAACATAAAATTATGATGATAATAAGAAGAAAAACTTTTTTTTAGATATACATTTTGACCTAAATTAATAGTTTTTTAACTATTAATTGGTGATATGGTGGTCTAGGGGTAAGGTGTCAGACTTTCTGAGCTGGGGTCTGGGGTTCAATCCTCGGTCCCGTTGAATACCAAACCCTTCCTTCACCTCTGACAAGGCGTGTATTAATCACAACTTGTGAATGTGGGAATGCCAGGCCTCCACCGTGGTTCGGATCCCACGTTAAACTGTAGGTCCTCCATTTCATGCTACAACCACCCTACCATTACACGTTAGTGTAAGTGCTTACAACCCGAACGGGTAGTAAGACGCGGTGCTAATAATAATATTAATTATAATGATAATAATAATAATAATAATAATAATATAAACTATTAATTTACAAATAGGTCTCTTTATAGATTAACCTAGAATGATTTTTTTTAAATAAAAGGAACATCATTATTATTTTCATATAAAAACACTCCTCAAATACCCATTTCGAACTAGACGAAAGAGCTATTATTTTTTAAATCCTTAAAAGTAAACTCCCTTTTTTAAAAAAAATCCTTTCTCTAAAAACAAATATATTTTATTGTTATTTGTTATTTCAAACACTTCTCAGGAATCCATTTTGAATCAAATCTTTTAGAATAAATATTCAAGAAGAACCTGTTGAGACTATTATGCTTATAAAATTAAACTAAACGTATTCATTGAAGCAACATTTTATTTACTTTGCCGCCAAAATGTATTTAAAATATTTTAATTTAATTTATTTGTGTTATTTAACGTTCACGTTCTGAACCGACTGATAATATCAGCACACGAGAATTTCTATGAGCTAGAGCCAGAGTACCTACCAATTTTGCCAGGAAAGGTATTTTCACCACCTTTCAATGTTCTTTTATATGCCACAGTCAACATGGACCGACAGCTTTACTTCCCATCCGAAGTAAGTTGTGCCACGAAGTTTTAACGCTCAAGGAAAATACGTCACCCCGGCTGGGTTTGAACCCACGAACATCTGGTCCTGAGGATATTGACTTTATCTCACGTTTCCTTATATCCCACATTTTTTTTAACACCGCGGTTTACTACCCATTCGGGTTGTACACACATGTACTATTATTACACTGATGGTTTAGGGATTAGAAAGGTTTAACTGAAAGAAGTGTACCCACTTTTGCGTGGAAAGAGCGTGGAAAACCATTTAGAAAAAAAATTAGTTCAATTGATCGGGATCGAACCCCGGTCTCTCCGTCTTCGGCAATCTAGTCCAACACGAGAGTAGCGCGTTAGACCAGGTGGCCACCGAAGCGGGTTATCCCACTTAAAAATCTCGACCCTAGCTGAGGCAATAGTCTAGTTAAAGAGCCGGTAACCGTTCGTGGAAAAGAATTGTGTCATTAAAACATTTTTAAAACACTATGCTTGTACCGAAGAGAGATTAAAAAACTAAAATTGTTAATTTGGTGAAGGGAGGGGAAGGAGAGAGAGAGAGAGAGAGAGAGAGAGAGAGAGAGAGAGAGAGAAAGTAAAATTAATACATATGCCAAAAGCACTCTGTACATAATATTTATGAAAGCTAACTTTCATGCAATTAGGTTTTCATTTCCGTGTGCAAACAAAAGTGGAGGATTTTTGGTGGGGTTGGTTGGGGGGGGGGGGGGGTGGAGAGAAGGAGTTTTTACGAGGAGGTATGCAAAAAAAAAAAGGGGGGGGGCGGTCTCGCACGCGTACAAAGGACAAACTTTTGTCCTCACTGCTTGTGCAATGTGGTTTTGTCTCGCATAGTTATTCATAGAGAAAGGTATCTAAACTAAAGGTTGGACACTCGAATCCTTAAGGTTATTCTAGATTCAAGGATTAGAGACAATATCAAATTCGAGACTCAGATTAATTATTATTATTTTTTTCGATTTCTTCAATTTAAATTTCCTTTAGAGCTGTAAAACTGTTTATTGGGGAACAAATTATGATTATAGGACGAACTTAACAGCCAGGCCCCAGATCAGTAATTTAACACTTATCTGATTGCATAAAATGTTATAATGAATGGATAATAAGATATAATGTTAACATTTAGTTAATATTTCTATTTTATACCATTCCATTATATTTATATTTTCGCTTATGTTCATTTTTCTTCTTCAAAGATTCGGATTTGAATTCGATATTTGAATGTAAAGCGGAGATTCGGATTCGTAAAATAGTGAATCTGACCCAACTTTAACTTGATCACTCCAATAACTTTTATATATTCATATAATTTGATGGGAATAAAGTTTGTGAGGAGTATGTTAGCTGTCACGAGGAGAAATAAGATTAGGAATGAAGTTATCTGTGAAAGAATCGGGGTACATAGAGACATTAACTAAAAACGTGTTATTTGTGATATTAAAAAAAATATACGTTGTCTTAGTAATATTACACTAAAGAGCATAAATGTAATAATACACTAGTTTAGAAACATTTAGAAAAGAGGAATATCTGTCCATCAAAGAGCATAACAAAAAATATGTTTTAAAAGAACTACATAAAAAATTTACTTTTACTTTTAAATTAACTTAAAATGTACTTTTTAGAAAATTTCCTCGAAGCTTTAATACTCAATATGAGAAAGTTCGTGTGATTGTATCATAACATTTTTTTTTTTTAAGAAGAAAATAACATCACCTAGCTCTTTAATAATTGTTTTTCCTCTTTTCAAATAATTCTTATTATTTGTTTTTAATTACGAGATTCCGTTCGTTAGAAATAATCCTCATTGATGCTCACAAAATGGATTTAATTAAAAGCACTAATTAATTTATTTCTGTAGTTTAATCGTTAATTAATACGCCATCTTAATATTTTAACTCACACACTATAAAGTTCAAATTGTGTATGTTGTTTATTTGTCTATTTTTAGTAATCTATTATTTATATTTAATATACAATTGGATAGTTGATTTTTCATCATATTTAATATTTTACAACTATAGCTAGTTTTGCATTACTATATTCATTAAAATTAATTACTTGGAATATCTGTTATCAACGTTTTTTATTTTTATTTGTTTTTCTATTTTATTAATGGAAATGTTTTGCTTAGAATATATAATTCTTGTTTTGATTTAAATAAAGTACTTATCTAACATCCTTGATTTATGATTTATAATTAGATATTTTTAGTGAATTTAAATTTCTATAGAAACTTGAAATATGAGCTTTAATTTAACTTGAGATATGATTTGTTAAAAAAATAAAATAGGGTGAACCAAGAATAAATCTATTCCGGACACAACAATAGAGATTCATTTATTGAAAAAGCTAATGGAGGTATCTGAACCCAAATCACCCATCAACATCTATTGTTTAGTCAATGGGTACATGAAATGTGTTTTCCCCTTTCTAGTAATTCTCAACCAACAGTGTTTTTGAGTGGTTGTAAAACAATCCTCACCATAAATAATAATTCCAACAAAATGTAGGGCTACGTTGATAACGCAAATACTAACAAGAGAGGGATTCAAACGAGTTTTAGGTTAAGTTTTGGAGGTTTTAAGCTCATTTAGTTAGGCCCCAATAACGAATGAAAATACCACACCTAAATTTGTAAAGTGATCCTATTAAGTTCAAGTAACCATTCAGCGTGTTCCAAGTATTTTTTGGCCGGCAAGAAATCCAATTAAAGCCTAAAAGATATTCCTCCCCTAGTATGTATATACCATTTCCTGCCAATAAACATTCATATCCGTCGATAAATCAAATTAAACCCCTTTTTTTAGAGGGAAATGGGGTGAAGGGACGCAGCCCATATAGACAGCACATAGTCGTAAATATTTCAATAAAATGCAGATTTTATGATGTGACATCAGCATAAGAAATACTTACAAAACATTTATATTTTACAAAAAACAACAACAACAAAAAACAACATAAAACTGACACACGAAATGTATTTAAAATAATTTTATTTGCGTTTCAGATATGTCTAGAGCACGTAATAGAAAAATAAATAAAACTTAAGTTTCTGGTTAATGTTTAGAATATCTTATAACGGCCTATCCTTGGAATGTTTTTCACGTGGTTTCATTTTACAGTTACTCTTATTGTTATTAATGGGTAAGTCATTCAAATTTCATCCTCATCATTCTGTTCCCTTAATTTCGATAGATTATATAACTAAAGGTTAATTTCGTAATTGTCGAGTGAGAATAAACAAATTAACAAAAATAGCTTACTTTTACTACGATTTTGTATTATCTCTATACAGTTTAAAATAATAATAAACCTAATAAACATTTAAGTGAATAAAATATACGCATTCGTGACCATGCTGCCAAAGACGTTATAACACACTTGTGTTTTGTATTTAGATTTTCCCATCCCACATCCAACCTAATGCTGGTGCACTACCTCAAGACAAGCATTATCCTCACTACTTGATCTGGATAGTTAGTAATACTTTAGTTTAATAAAGTAACTTTTTTATGTTCGCGTCTTATTACCCATTCTAGTAAAAGTTACGGTAGTGGGCTCGTAATGAGTAAGGTTTCATTTAGAGGAAGTGTATCCAAATTTGCGCGGAGAAAGAATAGTAAAGCATTTAGGAAAATGCACACTCAGCACATCCAACCAGGATCGAACTACGATGTCCCCGTCATCAGTAGTCTAGTATATTGCAAAAGTGGCACCGTAGACCACGCGTTTACCGAAGCGGGCAATATAGTAACTAAAATATAGTCCCATATATATGTTATATTATAGTTTGTAACAAAATTCACAAAAAAGTTTATCAGTATTCATTTCTTTTATAATAAGTGGAATGCCAGTCCTCCACCGTGGTTCGGATCTCACGTTAAACTGTAGGTCCACCATTTCATCTCACAATCACCCTAACATTACACATTAGCGTAAGTTCGTATAGCCCGAACGGGTAGTAAGACGCGGTGCTAATAATAATAATAATAATAATAAAATAATAATAATAATAATAATAATAATAATTTCATATAATTTCGTAAAAAAAGACTCATTACTTTGAAAATCATACTAAACACACTTCAGATATTACATTTTCTACACAAATGTTAAGAGATAGTTTTTTAAATCTCAAATTTTAAAAATTAATCAACAGTAAACCACTCTTGAATATATTTTCTCTTAAAAATAAGTAATCCCTGTTGTATATTATATATAATCCATTTTGATCAAAACCTGTTAATCAATTTTCAAAATTTTCAAAATTTTCAAACAATTAAATAATAAACTTCCCTTAAAAATTTTAGGATTAAAGGAATAAATAGGTTGGAGGTATGACCATAAAACATATAAATATAAAGTTTAAACTAAATCTCCCAAACCATTTCGGCTGTAGCCAAAGAATACGATAGATAGATAGACAGACAGACTTGTAAGATAATATTTTTAAGTTCAGGAATTACTTTAAAATCCATTATAATCATTAAGTAGATTTTTTTTAACAATTACAATACTTTCTATGTATGATAAATTAAACATATTAATTATAGTATTAGAAAACATCACAATTCTTAAAACAACTGAAATATAACTAACCTAGACGTCTATTTTATTAAGGAAGTTAATTATTGTAACTTTGTAATGTACGAGAGCGAAAGCTTGTAGAACACAACGGGAATGATAACGTTGGCTTTAGGGGGAAGGGGGAGGTTGATACGCCGGTGTGAACAATATCCATCACAGTGGAAATTCTGTCATGAATGTTAGCCTGAGCCTCTGTGTACTCTTCATTCCATTCTGATGATCACCAGAGGGGATAGCTTCCGCCTGGTTGCCTTTAACCCACTTTTCTCTTTTGGATCTTCATCCTTTCATTATACTACTCTTTCTATCTTGCCAGGGAAATCTCATAATATTTACTCTCCCTTTATTATATCTTTATTATTATGTTCCGATATTGGTAATTGGTGATCTTGAGTAGCTGACCTAAGGAAACTAGTGGATGATAAATATCAAGGCCCTTATCCCTGTTGAGTGCAAGTCTAAAACCTATTTTGTGGGATGGTGGGTGAGAGGGTGAAAGGCGTGGCGTGGCTTCACAACCGACCAAAGTATCCTTCCGCGCCAACAAGAACAGATGGATCACGGAAACCGTAGATGGCGCTAGCTACCAAACAGGTCTTGCGAAAAAATATCATACGTTTGGAAATATCAGTTTTCTCGAGAACGAGTGAAATTTTTATGTTAATACTTTTCAACACCTCTTCTAAGATAATGTACAATGTTTATTAATTGTTACATTTTCTTATTTTTTGTTATAAATCTGGAAGTTTTCTATTGAAAAATGTCAATTTTATGGATATTTGATCACTGTTAAAATTATAGAGGTGGTGTGTATACAAAAAGTATAACTTAATCAACATGCTTCTATTCTCGAACAAACTGTTTCCAAAAAGATAATTGCAAAATTATAAAAATCCTTGAAGATAACGGTTTGTTCCCATGGCTCTGCATTTCCACGCCAAATGAAAAGGGCCAATCGCATTAAGGTAGTTTAACGGACGGTAAAATTATTAAACTTTATTGAATCTATAACATCATGGCAAGGAGTAAAGGGTTATCTTGTAAAAGATAGACAGTAGAAATGTCTCAGCCCATTCCAGCAACACCGACAAGATAAAGAAGCCGGCGTCCACTTTACCTGGGTGTGTCATAAGTTGAGAATATCTGACCCTCTGCCTCGGCCTGTGTTATTATGTTCTACTAGTAGGTGTTGTCTTTAGAATCGGTATAGTCAAAACAAAAAATATAATGATGTTTAAATTTCAAACCTATATTTGCGATGATCAATTATTAGGACACATAATAAAAAATCACGAGTTGAGTTAGGTTAAAAAATCTAAATCATTTCTAAATAACGACATTGATTTATAAAAATATATAAAATCAAATTATCATGGTATAAAAAAGAACAATATTATATAAAATTAACAGCCATGTAATTTTACCACTTTTGAACTTTATATAGGCCTACATAAAACATTTTTCTTTAACGTATTATAAATATTTCATTGTGTACATCTCATATGCATGTTTAGCTTAACTAAATTTTAGCCATGTACTTTATTTACTTGGCCTTACCAATGGTACGTAAAAAGCTTAAAAAAACAAGTTTGACCCCTTAAAACGCGTGGCCTGTGATAATTTGAAAACAATAAATCACTGTGTATATTATTGTTAAAACTGAGCAGTAAATTCTTATTGTCAAATGACCTTAAGTAACTGCATTTCTTTGATAAAAGAATATATAAAACAATATTTTGGGAGCTACAAGCAATTATTATAAATATAACGCTTACTTTCTCTAACAAAACAAAATGTGGTATTTTTTTATTGAGATAATTCTATCCAGTCCACCTTATTACACCCTATCCCTAACTTGAGATAGTTCTATCCAGCCCACCTCACTACATCCTATCTGTATCTTGAGCTATCTAGCTCTATCCAGTCCACCTCATTATTAAAACCTATCCTTATCTTGAGATATTCTATCCAGTACACCTCATTACACCCTATTTTTATTAGGTCCCGTCTAATGCTATCCTCCTTCCTGTCTGCGTCTTGGTTTTCCTGATGCTCTCTTCCCATTGGGTTTGCCATTCAGTATCCTGAACATGGTTCTAGATTCTCCCATTCGCGCTGCATGTCCTGCCCACCGTAATCTATTATACAATATTATACTAATAATATCTTGTGATGAGTACAGAGTATGTAGCTCATCATTATATAACATCCTACACTTCCCAGGAGCCCCATCCTTCTTTGAACCATATCTTCCTAAGCACCTTGTTTTCGGACACCCGAAATTTGTTTTCGTCATGTGAGTTAGGATATCATTTCTCGCACCCATAGAGAGCAACTGTTAAATTTATATTGTTTTGTATAATCTAAGTTCTACATTACTAGACAATAGACTACCATCAACTTACTTACCGAGTCATAGCATGAATTTCCCGATTGTTTTATTACTTTTATAAATATACTATACCAATATAGAGTTTAATTTCCTTCACCTGGTTTTATCAACAGTTGTTGAATATCTGTCAGAAACATTAGATGAAAAACATTTTAAACGAAAAGAATAAGTTTTTTCGAAATTACAGGACATTGACAATTTTCAACAACTGTGGTGGTCATAATTCGAATAAATTCAAACTATGTTTGTGTTGATCAAAAAATATGTTTTACTTTTTGCTATAAAAATTGAAAAAAAGTGACCTTTTCTCGAGTTCCCTGCATCTCCACATGGGTGCGTGAGTCATTTGTTTTGTTTTTAGTAACACGTTCTATTGTCCATCAATGCTATCTACCTCGAGGTAAAATAATGGGAGTGAAGGTTATAAGGAAGGTACGATCTAGAAAAGTTATATCCGCATTTGCACGGAGAAATAGTGAAAAACTCTTTAAATACATCATTGAAGACCAAGTCAGACTAGACAAGCTTGACTTATAATGCGCACGGTCACCGATGAGGATCAAATGTTATTGAATTTCCATTCTATATATAGACCTATATGGGTAGTAAGACGTGGTGCTAAATATGAATGTATGTATATATATATATATATATATATATATATATATATATATTTAGAACCACGTCTTACTAACCATTCGGGTTATCCGCTTATGTAATAATTATGCTAATTATTTTAGGGATTAGGAAGGTTATATTTAAGGGAAGTATAACAGCATTTGTGTGGAGGGAGAGTGGAAAACAATTTTGGAAAAACAACCCTCAGTACACCCGACCGAGATTCGAACTTCAATCTCCCCATCATCGGCAATCTATAGTCTTCTACGAGAGTGGCGCGTTAGACCACGCGGCCACCGAAGCGGGTACCATTTAATATTAATCACCCGCTTTAATGACCAAACAAGCTAGGTTTTCATTCTTGTGTTAGATTGGCCTGATGATGACGGGGAGATCGGTGTTCGATTCCCAGTCTGATCTACCAAAGTTGTTTTTTCCTAAATGGTTTTCCAATCTCCCCCCACGCATATGCAGGTATGTTACCTATACAACGCTTCCTTCCTCATCCCTAACCCATTTATTTATAAGTACAACCCGAAAATATAGTAAATCGTGGTACCGGTAATAAAAAATAAATTTATAAATGCTTGTTTTATCACTAATAACGTTATTTTAATAATATTTGATTTTTAGTGGCTGCATAATATTGCTTAAATGGTTGTTCTTATTAAGTTAAATTTAACCAAGAGACCGTTTGAGTTCACATTTCTAGCTAATTATTTTCTGGCGACGTCTGTCACGTGTATAAAACAACGTCTCAGCTTACGTCAAACCAATAGAAACATAGCAGTAGGGATGTACACACATGTTTCACGGCTACTGTTTCCAGAAGAAGGAAAATTCACCTCATTTACAGAATGGTTCAGTGTGTTTTTGGCATGATTTCAAAAAAACATCCTATAACGGTTGGGAATACGGTGAAAGGGAAGGGTAAATCAACCCCTTCTTTATTGATGTTCCGCCTCGTAGACATTACTGCCGAGCATCATACACAGCTCTTTCACAGTGCCATATGTGGGCCCCGCCAACCCTCTACACCCCTTAGATTTGAGAGTCACTCTCTCTACATTTTCCTTAGCGTATATATTTCTTCCCTTCACATATCGAAGCTCTACTTTAACTAACATTTAAATTGTACCATTAATATTTATACAGTACCACCCTTAACGTTAGGATTCCACCCTTCTCTATTTCGATCCTTAGCGTTGAGATCTTAACCTCCTCTACATAGAAGCACTTCCTCAACCCCTTAACGTTGAGATTTTACCATCCTCCATTTGAGAATTACCCTGATTAACATCGAGAATTTACCCTCCTCCATATTTAAATATTACCCTCCTTAACGTAGAGTTCTACCCTACTACACAGTGAATCATTACCCTCCTTAACGTTGAGATTTTACCCTCCTCCATTTGAGCATTACCCTGATTAACATCGAGAATTTACCCTCCTACATATTTAAATATTACCCTCCTTAACGTAGAGTTTTACCCTATTACACAGGTAATCATTACCCTCCTTAACGTTGAGATTTTACCTTCCTCCACATTAAGGGCATCGCTTACTTGAAAGGAAATGTCCTCATACTCTATTATTTCTTATGGAAATGTTTTCTGGAGATAAAAATTCACTAAAACATCACTTTAATAACCGGAATTAACTTACTAAAGATTAAAATCCTTCCCATTATATTAATTAAGTCATTCACTACCTTCCATAACGTTGAAATATCTCCTCATTTTTTCCCACAGCGAGTCATTACCTTCCTTAATGTTGAAATATCTCCTCATCTTTTCCCACAGCGAGTCATTACCTTCCTTAATGTTGAAATATCTCCTCATCTTTTCCCACAGCGATTCATTACCTTCCTTAATGTTGAAATATCTCCTCATCTTTTCCCACAGCGAGTCATTAACTTCCTTAACGTTGAAATATCTCCTCATGTTTTCCCACAGCGAGTCATTACCTTCCTTAATGTTGAAATATCTCCTCATCTTTTCCCACAGCGAGTCATTACCTTCCTTAATGTTGAAATATCTCCTCATCTTTTCCCACAGCGATTCATTACCTTCCTTAATGTTGAAATATCTTCTAATCTTTTCCCACAGCGAGTCATTACCTTCCTTAATGTTGAAATATCTCCTCATATTTTCCCACAGCGAGTCATTACCCTCCTTAACGTTGAAATATCTCCTCATATTTTCCCACAGAGAGTCATTACCTTCCTTAACGTTGAAATATCTCCTCATCTTTTCCCACAGCGAGTCATTACCTTCCTTAATGTTGAAATATCTCCTCATCTTTTCCCACAGCGATTCATTACCTTCCTTAATGTTTAAATATCTCCTCATCTTTTCCCACAGCGAGTCATTACCTTCCTTAATGTTGAAATATCTCCTCATCTTTTCCCACAGCGAGTCATTACCTTCCTTAATGTTGAAATATCTCCTCATCTTTTCCCACAGCGATTCATTACCTTCCTTAATGTTTAAATATCTCCTCATCTTTTCCCACAGCGAGTCATTACCTTCCTTAACGTTGAAATATCTCCTCATATTTTCCCATAATGTTGTGATATTTTATTCTACACAGCGATACCATTTACCCCTCTCCCCTTTCCGGTTTAAAAACTCACTATTGGGAAATAATCATTATCACATATACCAAAATAAGTCCAAATATGCATCGTGGTCAAAATTAGTGATACACTAATGAAATATTGCACTTCATTTTTAACACGCTCAATGATTTCACATGTACGCTCCAAATTAAAACGGCAGAACAAAAACAATTCATTGCAGATTAACTTTTTTTAAAAGCCATTAATCATATTTGTGAGATCAATAAATCACAGAAAATTAAATTTATAAAAAAAAACCCACCGAAACATACAAAGGCATTGCATTAGCATTAAATAAAATTATTCTTTTTAAAAATTAAATACATATATTTTTTTTATTTCAAGAATATATAAACTGAGCCTGTTTTTTTAAGTTAGCTTATTTTAAAACGTAAATATATTTCTCAAACAATTAATTCCATCTATCTCGTTACCTCCGTAATTAAATTATATATCCTACGATTTTATGTTGAAATTTACCAAAAAAACAAGTGATCTGCATTTTAAACTCAATCTTTATTCAGTAATATTTGTTTCAACTGTCGTCAAACAATAAATCTTCAGTGAAAAACCAAATTAATATACCCAAACCCGCTTCGATGGTCGAATGGTCTAAGGCGTAACTCTCGTAATATACCTATGACATAGGTTCGAATCTTTGTCAGATGTACTGAGGGATTGTTTTCCTAAATGGTTTTCCGCTCTATGCTAATTACGTTAACGTATTTAGAATGAGGAAGGTTGAATTTAGTGTAAGTGTACCTACATGTGATTGGAGGGAAGGTGGAAAACCACCTTCAGTACACCCGACCGGGATTCGAGCCTCGATCCCCCTCCGTCATCGACAGTACAGTATATTACGAGATTGACGCCTTGGAACCATTCGACCACCGAAGTGAGCCGGACGGGTAGTATACCAGTCGGAAGAGTAGGTGGTGTGGAATATAAAGCATATCACGACGGGAAAAAAATTCTAAAATAAACCTATCTATACTAATATTATAAAGAGGAAAGATTTGATTTTTTGTTTTTTTGTTTGTAATGGATAAACTCAAAAACTACTGGATCGATTTTAAAAATTCTTTCACTAATATAAAGCTACATTATCAGCGAGTAACATATGCTATATTTTATTTGGAAAATTAAATTTATTCCTCATAAAAATGTCGATAGTATATTATATAGTCGTTGGAAAAAAATAAGTTTTTGAAGGCAGAGTGGGGTTGGTGAGGGGGGCGGGGGTAGGGGTGAGGAAAGAAGAATGAGATGAAAATAGGAGGGAGGATAAAAGAGGGAGGGGGCTATACAGAGATTGTAGGACTGCATTTAAAAAAAAAAGTAAAAAAAAATTGTTTTTATATTGACATGATGGATGATTTGAAGCTTTGTTTTACAGGATTCTTTACAATATTTTTTTACGGGGAAAGGGGCTAGTACAAAAATAAAAAAGTAAGACTCTTTTGATTTTTTTTATACTCAATGATTTTTTTTCTAATTAGTATATGAGAGCTATATGGGATAGGGGGAGGGGGTCTAAATCCCCTACCTTGATGGAAAGAGCCGCTTGTGGGAACTTGTATTGCACTCGTCAGAAGAAGGGTTTTTCGCGAGAAGGGAAGTGTCTCTCACGAGAGCTTACAAGTCAGTCCTTTGCCCTTAACCACCCCCTTCAAACCAAACAACTCCTCAGGATCCTTCCACGCTTTTTTTTCTCTCTCTCTCTTTTCTTTTTTTTTTCACTTAAGTGTTTCCTAAGGTGAGACAGGAGTGTACCTGGGAGTTGGAGGGGTGAGAGAGTAGGAGGGATGGAAAAGAGTGTGTGAGAGAGAGATGTTTCTGACTTTCAACCTCTCTTTAACTTCGAGTGGCCAGTCTCATCCCCCTCTCTTTGGTGTCTCGACAGTTTTAGAAACTTGTTTGGATTGGTGGTTGTTGAAGGGGTGGGGAAGAAGGAGGGAGAAGATGAGAGGACCCTTGACGTCATTAGGAGCTGTAGAGTCACAACACATCACTAAGCAGACTAAAAAAAAGATACATATAAAAAATAGAACAATTTAATCTTCTATTTTTCATTAAGATGGGCTAGGATTGTAAAAAATGCAAGTTAAGGGTAGTATTTTTTCAGTTAGCATGGGGGGGGGGGGGGAATCTATAAATTTGTTTTGTTTCGTTTATGGAACCGCGTCTTCGGGTTTTATGTACTAACTACTCTAATGGTTTTAGGGCTAAGAAAAGTTATATTTAGAGGAAATGTAGGCCTACCCGCATTTTCCATGAGAGAGAGTGAAAAAATATTCTATAAAAATCACTCTCAGTACACCTGACTGAGATTTGAACATCGATCTCCCCCGTCAACAACAGATTATTCTACTGCGGGGGTGACGCCTTAAACCATGCATCAACCAAAGTGGGTTT
Source organism: Timema cristinae (assembly GCA_039000515.1). NCBI lineage: Eukaryota > Metazoa > Arthropoda > Insecta > Phasmatodea > Timematidae > Timema > Timema cristinae. The sequence continues at coordinate 47,886,445 of JBCFYV010000100.1, read as the reverse complement.
CGGGAAACATTAATCAAACACTATTTCTGTAGAAACAGATTGAGTTTAATTTTATTAACACAATGACAATGCAATTTAAAAAGCTTTTCATTTAATGCCGTTATGCTCATGACAGATATTCAACAACTATTGATATCACCAGGGGGAGAAAATTAAACACTTAAGTTTGTACTGGAGCAGTATTTGATTTATTTTGGCTAAAATTGTTATGATACAAAACTTCAAAAACACTGCCCTTTTCTCATATCCCTTTCACTCCTACCTTAATGAAGCTGAATACTCTAACCCTGATTTTATTTTTTGTTTTAGGTGACCTGGTGGTCTAGGGGTAAGGTGTCGGACTTCTGTGCTGGCGGCCGGGGTTCAATCCTCGTCCCGGCACAGATTTATCTGATTTCCAAACCCTTCCTTCACCTCTGACAAGACATCTTGTGAATGTGGGGAATGCCAGGCCTCCACCGTGGTTCGGATTCCATGTTAAACTGTAGGTCCTTAATTTCATCTCACAATCACCCTACCATTACACATTAGCGTAAGTGCGTATAACCCGAACGGGTAGTAAGACGCGGTGCTAATAATAATAATAATAATAATAATAATAATAATAATAATAATATTTGTAAAAAAAAGAAAGAAAGAAAGAGATCCCAAATTATTTTATTAGATATAACTGTGATGCTTTTCATTTTATCTCTGATAGTTCTTTGCAATACTGAAGTAAACTTTCCATTTAACGGTTTTCTAACTTAAGGCGATTGACCCTTTTCATTTGGCGTGGAAATGCAGACCCATGAGAACAAACGGTTATCTTCAAGAAATTTTGTCGTTTTGCAATTTTCTTTTCGCAAACGGTTTGTTCAAGAATAAAAGTATGTTGATTAAATTATACTTTTACACAGTGATCAAATATAAATAATTTTGACATTTTTCGATAGAAAACTGCTAGCTTCATAACAAAAAATAAGAAAATGTAACAATTAATAAACATCAATACATTATCTTAGAAGGGGTGTTTAAAATATTAGCATACCAGTTTCCCTCGTTCTCGAGAAAAGTGTTATTTCCAAACTTATTATGATGATGATTATTATTATTATATTATTATTATTATTATTATTATTATTATTATTATTATTATTATTATTAGCACCACGTCTTACTACACGTTCGGGTTATACGCTTTAAGTAGGCCTACTAATTACGCTAATGGATTAAGAATTGGAAAGGTTGAATTAGAGGAATTGAACCCGCATTTCTGTGGAGGGAGAGTGGAAAACAATTTAGGAACCCCCCCCCCCCCCCAGTTCACCCGACCGAGATTCGAACCTCGATCTCCCCGTCCTCAGCAGTCGAGCTCAACACGAAAAGCGCGTTAGCCAACTACGCCACCGAGGCGGGTTTCCAAACTTATAATTTTCCCGCAAGACCTGACCAGTAAGTAGCTAGCGCCAGCTACGGTTGTGAAGCTACTACACGCCTTTTCCCCTCCCCCCTACCATCCCACAAAATAGGTTCTAGACTTGCAAGTTAAACCTAGTTGTGTTTCGCTCAGTATTTTTATGATTGTTAATAGAACTTGATTTTTTCCATCAGCTCTTTTAGTACACATCCAGTCAGTACGCATATTTACACACATGGAGTAAGTTAAGGAAAACAGATTTAAAAGAATTTTACCCACATTTACGTGGAGGGAGGATAGTTAATATTTTATAAAAAATAATACCCTCAATACACCGGACCAGGATTTTAACCCCAACCTCCCCGTGATTTGTAGGCTCATACAATTGAGGCTAGGTTTATGCTTTGACTGATGTGGCCACAAATATTGGTGTTTAATTAATTATAGTTTAGTTTATCTTAACGTGACAGAAGCAAATAACATAAATTGTCCATATATTCAAATTACGGTGACTAATACGGTTAAGTATCCGAAACAATGATAAATTAAAACACAGTGAGGATAAAGATATAATCCCTGGTAATGTGTATATGAATGTTGTCTAATTAACTTTTTTATAAAAATCATAACAACGAATTATTTTAATTACCTTGTTTTGCGTTCACGTCCGTACAAAAAAAAAAAACGTTTTACAATAACCTAAAGTTTAAAACGCAAATAATATTTGATTTACTAACAAACATATTTTCCAATTATGTTTCATTTTATTGTGACCTATTTTATATTTCGTTTTAGATTAAATATTTTTAGAGAGGTTTCAATAGCAGGCTGTAGAAGAGTTACTATCGAGTTATTGGAGTAAATAATTACTCTTTCCTTTTTAAATAAAAAAAATTGGACAACCACATCAAGGAAAAGTAAAATTGTATATAAAAAAATAAATGATGACTAAAATATATTAATATAATTTCTACGAAATGATTTAGTAAATGTACCTTCATCACTAGGCAGTAGCAGAAAGGAGTAAGTTTTTTTTATATAGTTTTCTGGTGACAAGAATGTTGAGGTGTAATTAGGGGATACTTTATTCAAACAAATGAGTGTAAATTTCTTCTAGATCCTTTTCTTTTTATTCCTATCGAGTTTATTAAAATTTTAAAAAACCCCGGATGGTTATAAATACGCATATTCCATGTAACATCATAATATAAAATTGCCACGTATTATGGGAACCAGCTTAGCGAAACCCAAATAATTAGCATATTTTTGGGATATCTCGAAACATTCATTTCAGTTAAATGTTTCTACAAAATTAATAAAGTACTATTTACTGGTAATTACAACCGAAACATTGTAAATCATTTTTCCAACGCGACTCAAGAAAAAAGAAACAAAAAAAGTTTTTATTTATATTTTATGTTTATTATAACTTTATTAAAAAAATCCAATAATATATAACTGTACTAACAATTATGCATATAAGTTCTTAATTACCTTAATACCTATTACTTATTAATATACACCTTAATTACCTATTAATATATACCTTGATTTTCTTACGAAAGGACATTTGAAACATCTTCATCAGCATCAACTGTTTCCAGCCTTTGTCCGGATCAGTTTAGTAAAACGCCCCCATCTTCTTCTATTCTTTCACAATTCTTTCTCCTTTAATTTATCCCATTCCTCTCCTCTCACTTGAACACCTTCTGTTATCTGCTTCTCCCATCTCTTCCTTGGCCTCTCTTACGGTATTTAACATACATACTTCATTTCCATTATTTTCATTGGCACCTTCTCTTTTTTTCATCCTCATTACATGTCCATACCATCTAAGTCTTGCTTCCTCTACTATCTCATGTACTTCCTGTACCCCAACTCTTTCTCGGATAACTTAATTCCTAAACTTGTTTCTCCTCGTAACAGCTAACATGCTTCTCTCAAACTTAATTCCTAGTTTATCTTACATTCAATATCTTTGTTTCCGTTGTACATGTGATAACGGGTACAAAGTACACCCTGTACAACACTTCCTTACACTCCAAGGACACTTCTCTTCTTCATAGATTTAACTCACCTATAAAATAACTCTCCCTTCTGTCCTCTTCTCATTTAATCCTCACTACTTCCACTTTTATACTCAATCACGCTTTCAAGATATTTTACGTACTGTACTTTTTCTCATCTCTTCTCTATCCAACTTATTATAGCTTTATTAACCCTTACCCTCTTCCTTGTCATTACCATCACTTCGTATTTTGTCATGCTAAATTTCACTCCACACTCCTTCACTTCCTCATTCCATTCTTGTAGTTGTTCCTGTACTTCCTCTTCCTTCTCCCTCCATACCATAAAATCATCAGAAAACATCCTGGCTTTCATAATTTCCTCCTTAAAACGAATTTTATTAAATACCTACATATTTTTTACGGTCAACATTGATTAAAAAAATTCTATTAATGTTATTTTATATGTACTATTGATAGTAGGCCTATTTATCAAAAGTAACAGCTAAATATAACATATATTGTTGTATAAATAAGTAAAAGTAGACCTAATATCTTTTTCTAGCTGCCAGACAGGAAAAGCTATTAGCCAGCTAAAGCTAAACCCAGATAGAAAATTGGGGTATATCTAGAACTAGATACATAAAACGAGATGTAAATAATAAGTAATACGACGAAGCCTCTCATTTGAATGGCTTATCCGTATATTCTTATGACGTGAAGATAGGGGGTTCGTTCCGTCCTTAATATCTTCCAGGAATATGACGTGGAAGATTATCACCTCTTCATGAATACCCTCATCCCTTTCTCCTTTGCTACTGAAAAGGGATGATGATTCGTGGTCCTATCAACACCTTTCCATATTGACTTTTCATACTATCTACTCTACTCTAACACGAACTGTACGGTAGCTATTCATAACCTCAAACGTTCTGATATTAGTTCTCCGGCATGAAGAGATGAACATTATATAAGCTTCGTATTACATGTGATTACATACGATCTACACCTACGTCGAGAGTAACCTTTATACTCTACTATTGCTATTGAAGGTTTGGATTATGTTAATGATATTGTACATAATTTATGTTTAATACAAAAAAAAGTTATTTGAGCGATACCTTGTATTAGTCGAGGTGGTACTTTTGTTTACAGAACTTAAGGTTGAGGATTCGATTCCCCAGCATGTCATAAAATAATTGTAAATAGTTAAACTGGTATTATAACTTTTTACGGTGATTAATCAACTTCATTGGCCCATGTGTGTGTAGTGTGTATTATCAGAAGACTAACATAATATATGGAAAGTACTATTTCTGAAGATATCCTGGACTCCTAGCCGTGTAAAATGAGTCCTCGGTTTTCAAAATAGGTTCAGAAATGTTCTCGTAATTTTCATTACCGTAAATGGATTTGTAAAATTGTATTTTTAAATTTTAGGTGTGGTCCAAATTAACTATATTCATACATTATCGTATGTACAAATTTTACACGCAATAGTTCAAAATTCATTCCTACTAAGTAAATATGAGCTGAAATGCCTCAAATATATTATTTTTGTACACATTAATTAGCATAGAATAAAAAAAAAATGTTTGAGTTAACACTAATAACGTTTTATTTTAAATTGTATTTTTAATTGATTTGTCTATTTTGGTCTGGGTAATCAGTGCATTTTAGATGTAATTTTCCGTACAAAGCAAACTTAATCGGTCACATCCTTAGGATGAACTATCTTCAGCACGACGGAAAGTTAGAAGGATGGAAGGAAAGGTTGAGAATTAAAATATTGGATGACTTGAAGGAAAGAAGAAAATTCTGGGAGTTGAAGGAGGCAAGGGACAGAGCGCGTTGGCGATCTAAGTTCACTGACATAAAGGATGGACTTGTCTTGAGACTGAACACCTTGCAATAATAATAATAATAATAATATAATAATAATAATACTAATAATAATAATAATAATAACAATAATAATAATAATAACAATAATAATAATAGTCGGTGCATAACTTGCGTCCATGGATTACACACTCCACTGTAATACCTTATCCTCTCGCGTGATATTAGGACTATTCAGATCGTCAATAGTAGTTAAGAGAGTGACACTTAAGTGCATAACGTTGGTCAGGTCGTAAAGCGTCATTCCATGAAGGCGGGCAGAACTATTCCTCTATCTAGAAGGGCGAGGGGGGGGGGGGCAGTAACCTGTCACATCTGACGTGATCTAGTAGCTTACACTATTAACTCAGACCAAATGGTATATAGCATGAATTATCTAGTCCACATGTGGTCGGCAGTCCAGGCTAGGATAACGTCACCTCATCGGCTACCCCGTTGGCTAGGGTTGCAAAGGGGGGTGAACGGGATGTGATGGTGGGAAGGGGGGGGGGGGTACGAGTCGACCTGTTAGCTAGCAGATAAACTTCACCGATGGGGATAAAGTGAATTAAAGTCGCATCGTCATCAACGTGTGTTAACAAGGCTAGAAAAGGGTGTCGTTAAAGGAGATGAACGTCAATTAGTTGGAAGAGGAGTGACCAGATGTTACTACTCCCTTGAGACCATGCGGTACAGCTATACCATTGTAGGCTGGGGAACATATTTCATAAGTGTAAAAGAATTGAATAGGTAACAAAAATAGATTAATTATACAATTAACATAAAAAGGTGAAGTGGGGTTACAATATTTATGAAAGGGCTTAACAACTCCAAAAACATAGGAACTACCCGTATCAAGGGAGAATAGCGTGCCCAAGACAACACGGCAACAGTCAAATGGAGGTTAAGTTGATAGAGGATATTGGATTCCAAGACAGCCGGGCTAACGCCAGACCTCCACCAGACAGGTCTAGAAAGAAAACATGGAGAGCTAGTAACTTATACGGGGAAAAAAACGGCTACTCCTATAGTTTTTGAGTTACTAAGTTACATGTCGGCCAAGCTACCTAGCTTGACTTGACAAAGGAACGACATCCTAAATAATAAACGGTAAGATTACCGTAGGTCAGTTACACTAGTCGATGACCAACTAACAGGTGTCCACACAAAATTGTACTATGGCCAGTCTATTCCCAGAGGGTACTACCAGAGCACTAAGTAGTACATTTATTATATTACCAACTTCCTGGGGTATTCGTTAAATCTAGCACACACCAACATTAAATACTTAGCCAAAAGAAGCGTCAACCAAGGGGCGAAAGAAAATACTATCTGTGCGGGCCAGCATACAAACTTAGCCGTGTTCCGCACTTTGCGCACCCAAAATAGTAACACAGAAAATGGGGTGCCAACAAGAATGCTGTGAGATACTTACCTAGCTAGGTCCTCAAATAAAGGCGTTAGACAACCTGCTTGTAGCCATACAAAAATTCGAACACGTGAGCATGACGTTCACGGCGTAGTGACATATAGTGAAGTCATAAGGACTTAAAACGAAATAAAGAACTACAGACCAGCTTCTTCACAGAACAATTATTCTGGAAGCGCCAGAGATCAAACCTGGGACATTTAAGTTTGTAGCCAGAATTGTGATTATTATACCACAAAGGTGGTCGTCTTCTTATATAAATATAGAAAATACTTTTTTATAATTAGGCCTAGTGTTCAGAATTATTTTTGAAATCGAATCACCTTACAATACAAGATAATTTTTTTATTTAGCGATTTTTAACATTATCAAAGCAAAATAAGAAGAAAATAAAAAAAAACTTTAAGAATGTGTAAAGTTTTATGTGTGGTAATAAATTAGTGGTACATTTTCATTATTTTATTTATATTTGTTTCAGATTAAACTTTGTATCTAATATGCAAGAAAAACTGTACTTTAAAATAATGTAATTAAAAATAACTCTACAGTTTAGCAATTAAATCAAACTAGTTTAATGGGATAGTGAATCTAACATTAAAAATTACTAGAGATAAATGGTCTCCTGTCTGTGGCTAGATGCAATGCGCGCAACATAAATATCCAGAGAGTTGCCAACCCATTAATATCACGGCGCTATAGATTTATGCGTCCCGTTACAAGGTTGAATAAAATATACTATATTTTGCTGTCTTAAAAATAACAGACTATAAGGGGCGGTTTGTGGGTTGTTGCCAAGGTATTCCCTGTTTGACAGAACTGTATAAATAAATAGTAACTTCCCATTTAGTATCAAGGTATTCTCCGTTTGACAGAACTGTATAAGTAAATGGTAACTTCACTTTTAATATCATATTTTGAATTACAGGCCTACCTGTAAAAATAAATATTCATTTTTTTATCATGAAAAGGTATTCTTATACACCCATTATGAACTCAAACTTAAAGATCATTTTAGAAATATTTAATTTTTATTTTACAGCCTGTCATAAGTAAATAACTATTAAATTAATTCATTTTTAGAAATATAAAAAAAAACCTTTTTTATTTTCACGAATCTCACCACATACAGATTTTGAGCAAAATCTTATAAGCTGTTTTTAATTTTATTTTTCTTAAAAAAAAAAGTCATAAGTAAATTGCTATTAAATTATTTTCTTTAATAAAATCAAATATATATATATATTATATAAAGAAATTAACAGATACCCAATTTGAACAAAATCGAAAGAGAAATTTCTTAAAATATCAAAATTTAAAAAAAAAAATCAGCAATCTTTACACCTAAACGAGTTTGTGCCCAAAAAACAAGTATACAACGTTATTTGTCAAGTAAATAATTCCATAAATGTTCAATTTAAAAAAATCGTTAGAGCCATTTAAAAAAAGTTAATAATTCAAATAAATCACATTTCAGTAAACAATCTTTAATTTGAGGGCTATGGTCAAAATCAAAACACATCCCAAATAATTGCATTATAGCATCTAAGTATCAAGTTTGAACCAAATATATCAAACTGTTTTAGATATGAGGACAGGGACAAACAGACAAATAGGTAAACGGACAATATTTTTTTTGTTCGGACACATAAAACGTAAATATTCATCAAAATCTCGAGGTCAAAAATTTTCACATTTAAAAAAATCTATTTTAATAAGAAAAAAAAGCAACAGCCTTTTTAATAGTTTAACTTATAATTAGTGTACTATGTGCTTTACATTTGAGGGGGGGGGGGGGTTAGGGGGGTCTAGCTTACTAATTATTATCAAGTTTACAATCTACTGCGGTAGTTAAAGGCTCTACCTACTTGAAGGGAGATATACTGTCACATTAACTTTTTTTTAAAGCTAGGTAGTCAAATATACACTCCTATGTTCATAGAAAGGTTCCTTTAGAAAATGCAAACATATTTTTTAAGATCAACATTGATAACATTAGGCCTACTATATAATTATTGTTATTCTATCGGTATCGAAAAGTGATTGATGCGTAGGGACATGAGTTTACGTGAAAATAGATATAATACATTTTCTATCCATCCTATAAGGCCCTTCCTATGAAATTGGTCTGGATAAGTTCATCGCGTAGGAATTCGTAGATTATAGTAGTCATAAAATAGCAAAGTGTGAAAAGGGATTATAAAATATTTCACACCGCGTAACACCGGAAGTCTGACAATGAAAACGCATGGAATCACTTTATCTAATGAAAACGGCGGAAAATGGGGTGCGAGGAAGCAGTGAAAAGGGTTAGGGGGTGTGGGGTAAGTTATTTGTTAAATGAATGTAGGTGTCTGGGGGCCTGAAGGATGGGGAGAGGAAGGCGGAGGGGCGGACGCCAGCTTGCCTTACCGCTGTCGACCTCACAATTAGAACATGATTCTTCTGGCGCTATTAGTCAACGCGTCCTCCCGCCAGGGGCGCAAAAGATAGCGAAATGAGAAAGGTGTGCGTCGGGGGATGGGGAGTTGAAAGAATGAAATGTCGTCGTGGAAGCGAGAAGAAACGTAGAGAGGAAGCGAGAATGTTAAGTTGTTGAAATGGAGGACGTGGTTTCTGTGCGAGAAGGGACTAAAGTTCCTTGTGGCCGTGTGGTGTTACGGCCATAATTCTTGCGACCAGGACATCATGCAATGCCCTGTTTGTTATATGCATCTTGCCGAACTACGCGTCTATAGTCGAGCGACAGCAACTTGGTCGCAAACGGAAGAGATCTTGGATCTCAATACTCAGCCTTGGTTGACGGATTTTTCTTGAGCGACAACAATCTTTAGCACAACTTTTATCAGAGGGTAAGTAAAGCAGTCAGTCCCATGTTGATTGTGGCTTGAAAAAGAATACCTGGAAATATGTGGAAATAAATTTCCGGACAAATTGGAGGCTCTATCTCGCTCACATAAAGAATCTCAGTGTGTGTGTGTGTGTGTGTGTGTGTATGTATATATATATATATATTATATACACATACACACACGTGTCACATTTGACCTTGTTTCCAAGTCTTAGTCATGTTTGTACTCCAATAATAAAAGTTCATTACATTTTTTAAATAAATAAAATATATGCCTACTGTTACAGAAACACCCCAACCAAGAAGCATAAATTAAATAATATACACTATAACAAAAACATTGAGAAAAGAGTAAAATATATATATCCATGAACAGTATAGCAATTAAGTTCACATTACAAAGACCTCCGTAAATATATATATATATATATATATGCTTAAAACTAAAAAAAAAAGCATTTGTATATTACTTAAAAAAAATATTTTTTACATTTAATAGTACTACAACTCTACAAAAGTAAGCAAGTTCATAACCCAAATTATTGCGGACATTTAAAAATTGGAAGTTTCCTTTTCTCTAAGGTGCTCTTAAAGTTATTTTCATGGAAAAACAAGAATTGTCATTTTGTTTGTTATTTTGAACAATGCCTGGATAAATATATTAATAAAAATCGTTAGGGCAGATTTTGAGAAAATGGATTTTTATCTTCTTTTGCCATTTAGTAAGCCACCCTTAATTTTAGGGATAGACGATTAATTCCCAAACCTCCTTGGGAAAACTTATAAAAGACCTAAAAACCAAGTTTTAGCCCGATCGATTTAAAGGTTTCGACTCTGGCCAGAGAAACAAATAGCATTGACATTTTTTTTTTCACTTCATGTAACGTCATCTATCAAAATATCGAGTATGATAAAAAAAAATTAACGATCACAATATTTTCTATTCAAGGGGTCGAGAGGCAGTAAAAGGATAGGGTGAGTTAATTTGAAAGGTATATACTCATAAATTAACAGAAAGCACACCTTTATTAATAAATAATAATTACACCAGATAGAATTAATGACGGTCGTAGACTAAGTTTGTGACTTATGACGTTTTAGTAACAAAATAAGTATACACTAAGGCCGCGTTGGCAGGTGGCAACATTAATTATTATTAACATTATTATATTGTTATTATTGTTTATTATTATTATTATTATTATTATTATTATTATTATTATTATTATTATTAGCACCGCGTCTTACTACCCGTTCGGGTTTTTAGCACTTACGCTAATGTGTAATGGTAGCGGGATAGTGAGCTGAAATGGAGGGACGTGGGATCCGAACCACGGTGGAGGCCTGGCATTCAACACATTCACAAGTTGTGATTACCACACGTATTGTCAGAGGTGAAGGAAGGGTTTGGTAATCAGATAAATCTGTGCCAGGACCGAGGATTGAACCCCGGACCCCAGCACAGAAGTCCGACACCTTACCCCTAGACCACCAGGTCACCAGCAACTTTAATCTTCGTCATATTCGTTGTAATACATTTTATTTTGTTATGTGTAACTTATCTATGAAGAATACAAATATAATTTTTAAAGAAAAATCATAATAACTTGATTGGTTTAACTTATTAAGCCTAGTTCATTGATACATCAAACATATAAATTACTTTTATAAAATAAAAAACCAGAGCTGTTTATGAGTTGTTGTCATGGCCAGAAAGTCTTGTTACGACTGTACTTATGTTGTTCTCTCCAACGAAGTGTCCAACTTGCCTTTTAAACCTAATTAAAATAATTACATTACTTTGTGTATGACTGGTCAAATAGATAGTGAGTGATAAAAGAGGGAATAAATTACTCGTAAAGTCTTATAATAGTGTAAATAATTTATATATATCCAACCTATTTCTTTATATCTATTCATGTATCTAGCTACTTATCTAGTAAAACCTTGAATGTTTGAAAAATGTTAGAAAATATGATCACGTAGTTATTATCAGAAGTTGTGATGGTAGTTTTGTTTGTACATCCCGTCTCCCTGCCCATTTCAGATATCAGCACGTTCACACTAGTAGGTTAGGGATAGAGAAGGTAGAATTTAGACGAAATACATCCGTGTTTGCGGGAAAGAGTGAGAAACCCTCAAGGAAAAAGCGCGTTTGGTTTATTCCACTCGGATTCAAACTGGGGGTCTCTCCGTCAACATAAACCCAGTCTATCACGAGAGGAACACCTAACAACATGTGACCCTGATGCAGATGACAATAGAAAATGATTGTCCCTTTTATTAATGGGTCTTATATAGTTTTATACGGGTTTTTTTAGTTTGCAAAAAATAAATAATTTATTAAAGTTTTTTTAATATAGTTAATTGATTACCGTTGTATTTTAAAAAAATGCATTTAAAAAAATCCCTTTATACATAAGATACACGTGAGTATAAATATAAATATATAAATAAATATACATACATTACTGAAATATTTGTTTTATTTTACTTTTGTCTTTATTTTTATAAATTTTGGCGAAGTTAAAGTTAGTTTTCCTTGTCGTAAACTTAACTAATACATAAACTATCTAAGCTTAAACTAACGATAGTGACTATAAGCTTTTGAAAAATTGGATTTTTGATTCGGCCGAAAGAATATTTGATTTAAATACAAATCAATGGTTTTATTTCTTAGATCCTTATGTGAATATTAATGAAACACAAATGTAGAAAATCCTATTTTTTAGACCTATTTTATAACAGTAACTTACGTGTTTAAGATTTGCATGATTTATTGTAGAAAATAAATCATTATTTTATTATTATTATTATTATTATTATTATTATTATTATTATTATTATTATTATTATTATTATTATTATTATTATTATTATTATTATTATTATTATTATTATTATTATTATTATTATTATTATTAGCACCGCGTCTTACTACCCGTTCGGGTTATACGAACTTACGTTAATGTGCAATGGTAGGGTGATTGTGAGATGAAATGAAGGACCTACACAGTTTAACGTGGAATCTGAACCACGGTGGAGGCCTGGCATTCCCCACATTCACAAGATGTCTTGTCAGAGGGGAAGGAAGGGTTTGGAAATCAGATAAATCTGTGCCGGGACAGAGGATTGAACCCCGGCCGCCAGCACAGAAGTCTGACACCTTACCCCTAGACCACCAGGCCACCGAAAATAAATCAATGATTGAATGAATAACTTAAAATAAATGAAAACAGACAATATTGTGGTAGCATTGAACAAAGAACTAAAAAGATATTTTGTTAGAGAAAATTTAATATATTTGATGCATTTGTTTTATTGTGCTCTGAAAAATATTACAATTATAAGGTTTATAGTTTAATGCTAATCTACGCAAGAAAAAGTATTATTAAAAATAGCCAGTTTAAAAAATGTTATGATTTCAAATGGTCAAAAGATATTAAAAATTTATAAGTTCTCTTAATAATATTCGAAATTAGTTTTGGAATAAAACTAAAATGTTATTTTGTCGATTTATAAATCAGTCTTGTATAGAAATATATTTATTGAAACCTGATAGTAAAAATATATTTTTACAAGCTACAGGTTTATAATTTTAATTGTCATAGAAAAATATGTTAACATTCGAAACTTTCACTGTATAAGTTGATTGGACTTGTATACTCTTGAGATAGTTCTATGCAGTCCGTCTCATTACAACCTATTCTTATACTATTACAGCCTCATTACAACCACATTACTGACTCACTCATTGACATTAATGTCTACACACTTACAGATGAGTTAGAAACTTGAAAATTGGCAAACTTTTAGCTTCTAGTCTGTAGCCGACGGGAAAATTCCAAAAAGTAAAAAAATATTATTTTTAACTCACGAAAAATTTTCAAAATGGCGGAGCAACTTTAAAGTCGGTGCGGACCTTTCTTTGGAGGTCTCTTGTGGCTAAACGGTAAGACATATAAAAAAAAGGCTCTAGAATTACATTAAGTTATATCCATTTGCAAAGAAAACTTACGGGGGACTTGGGGGCGTAGCCCCCAAGGAGCAAAGCGAGTCTATATTCAGAGCTAGTAACATCCAGTCCAGCTCATTTACAGCCTATCACCATCTAGAGCTAGTTCTATCCTGTCCACCTCATTACAACTTATTACCATCTAGAGCTTATATCCAGTCCCCTCATTACACTCTATCCCTATCTTGAGCTAGTTCTATCCAGTCCACCTCATTACACCCTATCTCTATCTTTAGCTAGTTATATCCAGTCCACCTCATTACACCATATCTCTCTCAAGTCCGTTTTAGGTTATAGTAGTTATTTGTCTGTTTTTAAGAAATTCAATTTTTATTCAATTTTTCAAATTTTATCCACAGACTATTATCTAGTAATCACTGACTATAGCAATATCATGTGAAGGTTAAATATTAATTTATGAAAATAAACTACTTTGATAAAACACTAAATTTACTCGTTAATGAAACGTAAATAAAGCTTTTAAAAACCGAAAGTGTTTGATGAACCTTCAACGTTTCGTTTCGCTTGTCGAGTGTAGTACATTGCCAGGAGAGATGGTTACAATTTCTGGAGTGGGGCTACTCCCGACCCTGTGGAACGCTTGGTAAGAACCTACACCTCTTACCAACCTAACAACCTCATCAGTTACCTCTCCTCCAGTCCGACCAACGAGTTTACCGACCCGCAGTTTGCAACACACTTCATCACGAGGACTAAATATTATTATTATTTTTAGCACCGCGTCTTACTACCCGTTCAGGTTATACGCACTTACGTTAATGTGTAATGGTAGGGTGATTGTGAGATGAAATAAAGGACCTACAGTTTAACGTGGGATCCGAACCACGGTGGAGGCCTGGCATTCCCCACATTCACAAGATGACTTGTCAGAGGTGAAGGAAGGGTTTGGAAATCAGATAAATCTGTGCCGGGACTGAGGATTGAACCCCGGAACCCAGCACAGAAGTCCGACACCCTACCCCTAGACCACCAGGTCACCACAAGTTTAAGATCAAAACAATAAAACTGGACACTATAGTTTCAAGTGATATCCTACCACACCAGCAATAGTAATGGATAAACTCACCAAGGCCCCATTCATATGTGTGTACGTCCCTAGCTGGCTTCCCCACGGACACAACCGGTGACCACAAACATAATGTGTTGACTGACAGCGCGAGGCCTGGAGGCGCTTCAACAATGTATTCTCGCAAAGGATGCCGGGAAAAAGTATGACGTTTCCGGCTCGAGAAGGTTGCGTGAGCAAGTAAGACTATTCTGGAATATTCCCGACGCTGCTCGTCGCATACTCCCCTCCTTCTCTCGTATGTGTAACCCCTCCTTCCCCCTCTCTCAGCAACTGAATTCAAATAAATACGGGTAGGAGAACGGCGATAAAGACACTTTAGACAGGATAACAACCTAAGACACATCTGCGTGTTCTAAATAATGTAAGCTCTAAATTATCTTTTGGCCTTTGTATGTCTAAATCTCTTATTGGCTTAAAAATCATCTTTTATATTACGACTTCAAATTATGAAGTTCATTAAGCTAGAAAAAAAACCTTTAATATGTTTAATCACTTTCAACTTGAAAAATATTTAATATGCTCTTTGAATCTGGAAGACATTATTATTTTATATTCCATCTAACTTGTATATATTTTGAAATGTTTTGATAATATATTTGGAATTTAAAGTACTTTTGACTTATGCAATACTTAATATTGTCCAATCATGAATCCTTTTAGACTTGGGAACTTTGCGAGATGTTTGAAGGTTGGAGTCCTTTTGGCTTGTAATATAATTATTATGTGTAATGTTCACTAATGGGTAATTTGTATGAAAAGCCTTGTTGGCGTGGGAGATTTATGATACGAGAAGTAGGTTATTTGATTATGATGTTTATATTCAAAGTTCTTAGATTTGTGTAACACGCATTATGTATAAACTTGGAGTCCATCAGACTTAAGTAATTTTGAGACGTTTATCTTTAAAGTCCTAGGCTTGTGAATCATTTAATGTCGCCAAATGTTGATATCCTTCAGAATGCGACTATATTTGGAAGGTTTAATGGTGGGAGTACCTTTGACTCGTTTAATACTGAATTGGTTCAAATCGTTAAGTCCCCTTTTGACTTGGGCAATGTTTTTGAGATACATGTGTTTAGCGCTTGAAGCCCTTATAGATGTGTATATATTGGATGTATATATTGGATTCCTTAAAATGTTCTAAGTCCTTGTGACTCTATTATTATTATTAGCACCGCGTCTTACTACCCGTTCGGGTTATACGCACGTACGCTAATATGTAATGGTAGGGTGATTGTGAGATGAAATGGAAGACCTACAGTTTAACGTGGAATCCGAACCACAGTGGCGGCCTGGCATTCCACACATTCACAAGATATCTTGTCAGAGGTGTAGGAAGGATTTGGCTTGTGACTCTAAAAATATGTAATAAGTTTAGGTCCATACCTTGTCAGACTTGAGCATGAGAAAACATACAATTAATATTATAAATTTTGTTAATTGCTGGAACTTACTATTTGATATATGCGAAACTAATAATGTTGAATATAGTGAAAATCCTTTTGTATAATATCGCTAGTCTCTTTTTTTTATATATAATATATATATATATACCTAATTTATAATTCATGGCCCACCTCAGTGGCGTAGTTGGCTAACGCGCTTGTCGTGTTGAGCTCAACTGCTGAGCACGGGGAGATCGCGGTTCGAATCTCGGTCGGGTGAACTGGGGTGGCTTTTTCCTAAATGGTTTTCCACTCTCCCCCCACGCAAATGCGGGTTCACTTCCTGTAATTCAACCTTCCTAATTCTTAAATACATTAACATAATTAGTATTTAAAGCGTTTAAACCGAACGGTAGTAAGATGTGGTGCTTATTATTATTATTATTATTTATTATTTATAATTCATGACTTACCTTTTGTTTATCAATAAAACATTTCTAACTAACATCTGATGTTTCTCTCCGCTTATTTCAACTAAGTTTTAAGTTTACTAAATAGGAAATATCCTTGATTTCTGGTCTGTTGGTTCCCTTTTTTGCCTGGCACGATCATTGCTGAGTGGGTTTTGAGGAGACAGGAGCAAATATATTAGAGTATGATATATTTGTCTTTTATTGTTCTATCGGCTTACTCTGCATTTATTCTATTTTTTTTAAATACTTTTAACTATTGTATTCCCGCCCTTGTCCGGGAGGACAAAGGAAGGGCTTACAATATATTAAAATTGATTAAAATTGATTAAATTTTGAAATTTCAGGGGAAAAATTGAAAATTCCTAGTACACAAATATCTCGAGTTTTGTAAAAAAAAAAATCGTCGAGTTCAAGCAGATACTAAAATTCGACTCAAACTCAAATTTTAGAGTACTTGTTCACCCCTATTATAAAATAAAACACACCTGTGGGCAAGCGGAAATATTGTAATAGATTATTTTTACGGTGAGGGAAAAATAGAGGTAAGAATATCAGTCGAGCATACTGGGGGTGATTTTTGCTTAAATTGTTCCCTAATCTCCCTCAATGTAAATTCATGTACATTTCTTTTAAATTATAGATTTTTGACCTTAAGTTATAATATTATTATTATTAGCACCGCGTCTTACTACCCGTTCGGGTTATACGCACTTACGCTAATGTGTAATGGTAGGGTGATTATGAGATGAAATGAAGGACCTACAGTTTAACGTGGGATCCGGACCACGGTGGAGACCTGGCATTCCCCACATTCACAAGATGTCTTGTCAGAGGTGAAGGAAGGGTTTGACAATCAGATGAATCTGTGCTGGGACCGAGGATTGAACCCCGGCCGCCAGCACAGAAGTCTGACACCTTACCCCTAGACCACCAGGTCACCTGAGTTATAATAGTTATCAGAGTTTGATTTTCTTCAATACTCTCTTTTAAATCCCGTGCATATAAGTGTAATTTAGTTTATTACCACTAAACTACTTGTTCTGGCCAATCTCCAATAGAGACCTGTATGTGAATGCATCAACATTTTCTCGGAAGAGTTTAATCATTCGGAAAACGGCGATAAACTACGATGGCGTCGTCGGAGTGAAATATGAATATTAGAAATAATGTTGGACTTCATCCCGAAGTCACGATTTTCTTTTCATCGTCCGACCTGACAATTCCAATATTAATATATTCTTCTATATAGACATCCCCTCTATAAATCATAACCACGTATTTCGATAAAAAATATTCTAAATATGATTACTTATTTTATTACGTCATTTTAAGATATATTCTTTTCACATATTTAAATAATATTTGGTTTGAATTTTAATTTTAATATACTAACGAGTCGTTATATAAATAAACATTAAACGTGTATTAATATTTTAAAACAAACTAAATAATAAAACTCAAAGGCATTAGCCTGCAATCGATCCCTACCGAACGCCACATATTGGTGAAGATAGTGCCAGCATTTGCTGTTAGAGGGTATCATGTGGTCAGCACAACGAAACCACCAGCCATTTATCTCAGTTTCCTACATCAGAGCTGCTACTATTTTAATTCAAGTATCTACCCATCTATCCTCACGAGGCTGAGTTGACCCCATTGCTGCACAGAAAATCTGTAAGTGCCGGAGAACGAACCCGAGACCTATTTAACCATCATAATACATATTTATATCTAAGGTTAACTTTTGTATATATTAACCAATTATATTTATGTATAATTATATAAAATTTTGTTTCATTACTAAGTTGTTACTCCAAATTTGTTTTTGTAGTTCTTTAATTTGTCAGAATACTATTAAAATTACGTTAAATCTATTTATTATTTCATAGTAGATTTATTAGGTTACTGTAATGTTGTATGTACTGTATGTGTATTGTGTAGTCCAATTTTTATAGGAAGGCTCTTATTTGACAGCTAGAAAAAAAACTAGACCTAATTTACGTATTCATACGTCATATCATGTGATCTGGAGCTGCCAATATATATATATATATATATATATATATATATATATATATATATAATAACTAATAATATAGTAAAATTTTATGAATGTTGGTTGCAAACCAACAAGTTTGAATATTTTTTTTAGATCCTTCCAATTAAAATTTCACTGTATGAATTTAGAATCTCATAATTTCATTAATATAATTTATTTTAACAATACTGGTAAGTAAATCAATCTTATATTTTCATTGTTTTATTTGAACCGCAATTTTAATAAGAATGGTACACAAAACTGAAATAAGTTTAATAGGTGTAGTTTTCAACCATTTAAATTGTTTAAGATACAAAAATATTCATTTTTCTCTTAAACGATAATTTTTCACATAATTTTCTTAAACTTGTTAAATCCATTCTACTTCTTTCAAAGATATTATTATGATTGTTATTTTCTCTTGAGTATTATAATTTAATTGTCAGGTGTGTATAAACTTTCTAAAAATACATACATACACCTTCTTAAATTCATATAACCTCATATACATGTCTAAAATGAATGAAAGCATAAATAATCAGGAATGTGTTTTTATTTCATATTTACTTTATAATATATATTAGAAATAGGCTCTAGTGATAATTATGTAGTGGTTAGTATGCTTCTTTAAGTTTATTTTAACTCGTTCATTTCAATTATCACATCCACCAACCCATGCTCACAATTATGTATTCGAACTATTTTACAGAAACTTCCTGTAGGGGATAAACCAGCGCTTAGGTATCGATGGATAACAAATTTTAGTACAAAACATCAAATAAAAAGATATTCGTGTATTACTTGTTCCCATACTTTTAAAGTAAGCTTAAATTATATGTTGTAGATATTGCAACATAGAAAAAAATATTATCGGTTAGGTTTTTAAATAATTATAATATTTTTTATATAGGTCTTATGGGTGATACATTAATAAATATTCTAGTGAAATATTCAACGTTGAGTCTTGGAATTGTAACTAAACACTTTCTACTTTAATTCTAGTCTGCGTTTTTTTTTAAATAGAGAAGCAGTTTAATTATCCTTCCTTTATGAAACAAAACACTATCGTATTCTAGACCGAACAAACATCCCTCCCTCTCTCCCCTTTAACCCCTAATCTGTCTTCTTTTTGCTGCCCTCCGGATTTAAATTTCAGGTAGCTCACAAATAAGAGTGTGTGACGTCACAAACAAACGCGCTTACCGTGGTAAAAAGTGTGAAGCGATGTGATTGGAGACCAGGAAAGGTAGTATTATTTCTACTATGACATCACAGGAGAAAAGAGGGTGAGAAAAAAAAATAACAGTCTACTATTTCTGTTGTCCTACAATAGTATACCTGTACCTTTTTGCTTTCTCATATAATAATAATATATTTAGCACCACGTCTTACTACCCGTTCGGGTTATACGCTTTAAGTACTAATTACGCTAATGGATTAGGATTTGGTAAGGTTGAATTAGAGAAGTTAACCCGCATTTGCGTGGAGGGAGAGTGGAAAACCATTTAGGAAAAACCACCCCAGTTCACCCGACCGAATTCGAACCTCGATCTCCCCGTCCTCAGCAGTCAGCTCACACGACAAGCGCGTTAGTCAATACGCACCGAGGCGGGTCTTTCTCATATAGAAAGAAAGTATTGTAAGAGTGAAAATTCTCTACCTTGGGACTATAATGAATTTTTAAATTTTATGTACCACCGAATACAGAAAAGTGGTTTATACAATTATGTGTGTCTGTGCTCTGGGCATAAATCAGAAATGGTTAAACGGATTTTGTTCAAACTTGAGATTTAACTTTTATATGGCTATACCTTAGTATTTTTGTTTGGACCATAAGGGATGTAGGCAATTGAGAAAATGTCAGTATTTTTGCAGTTTTTATAGATTTTTTTTTTTGCATTAATAAATTAAATATTGCTCCAGTAGAAACATAGAGTTTAATTTTCTTCACATGTTGATATCAACAGTTGTTGAATATCTGTCAACGCTATCCTGGAATTGAATGATCAACTTTTTCTCTTCATCTTAAAAGTTTATCATCTAATGCCGCTATGCTCATGACAGATATTCAACAAATGTTGATATCACCATGTGAAAAAAATTATACTCTTATGTTGCTATTGAATCATTATTCTATTTATTTAGGCCAAAAAAGTTTCTTGTTATAAAAATACTTACTTTTTGTCAAGTCACCTACATTCCCATCTTAGTTTAAGAGTAATATACTGATCAGTGATTATATTAATTTCAAAATTTTCGAAAATGGTTCAAACAATTTTGTTTACACTGGTTATCCTTCTTGTTACTGAAATACCAGACTGACGAACTTAACGTTTAATTCGTGTGCCCACACAATAAGGTTCTAGCCTCTTAAACTATAAAGAACCATTTACATTTTACAATATATTATAGCGAGAGTCTGTTAGGAAGGACTTCTTAGAAAGAAAAGAACTGCTCTTATTATAGTAAGGAGTCGATAATAGGGATGTCAGAAATCCGGATCGTCAAGAAAAAATATGATTTATAAAACTAGCCATAGTGGTATCATTATCAGAGACATGGCCACCAAAAATATGCACATCAAACCTTGCTAACAAAAAATTGACACTTTTCGTGTCTATAATTTTGTCTTGTTATATTCCTTGAGAACTTGTGACATTTAGCAACCAAAAAACAAGCTGTAAGTTCCTTGTTTAAATAAAGTGAAAATGTTTATACCTTAACACTGTTTTCATGAGTATCCCATCTAGTTTATTTTTGTATAAGTACTATATTTTCAAAAATCTGGACATATTGATAATCCGGACTGAGTCGATCCCCCAGTTATTCCGAATTATCGACGCTCTATTGTCTATAGATTTTTTTTTCTTCTTTCGAAATGTTTCCAAGTTGCAAAGGTTATCGAGATTTTTGAGTCTAATAGAAAGAGATATCTTTGACCTTGACATTTCAAGGCTTCGTACACCGCTTTTATTGAATATGTATTGATATTATCTCTCAAACGTGACAACTACAGATCATGTGAATTTACGTAAAAATTTGGTAGCTTCTAAAAGTGTAAAAAAAAAAAAAAATCTTCTTATATAAATTGGTAAGCCTGAGTAAAGATTAGTATTTCAAATCGAAATCTCGAATCTTAATTTTTAAATAATTCCTATCGGATTTGAAATTCTAGCCCGAAATAAATACCATACATGGTTAAATTGAATTAAATTTGAAATTCAAATCTTTAAGTCAAACATTTGAAAATCCTAGCTTTTAGAAGAATCTTACATTTAACCATTGTTTAAGTTGACCAAAAACAACTTTTAAATCTCGTTGTGTTTAAAATATAATTATTATTTGGACATGGTCAATTGGCCTAATTTTTTATTAATCTCTAACTATAAAAAGTAAAAAAATTACCCTTATAATCAATTTGATTTTAATAACGTTTCATACCCGCTTCGGTGGCTTAGTTGGCTAACGCGCTTGTCGTGTTGAGCTCGACTGCTGAGGACAGGGAGATTGAGGTTCGAATCTCGGTCGGGTGAACTGGGGGGGGGGGGTTTCCCTAAATGGTTTTCCACTCTCCCTCCACGCAAATGCGGGTTTACTTCATCTAATTCAACCTTCCCAATTCCTAATCCATTAGCGTAATTAGTACTTAAAGCGTATAACCCGAACAGGTAGTAAGACGCGGTGCTAAATATTATTATTAATAACGTTTCATTATAAATTGCGAGTATTAAATTTGAAAATTTTAGTAAGAATTAGATTAGACTCACATTTTATTTTAATATTCGATTAGATTTAGGTTAACGTTAGTAAACAAAGACTCGATTCAATTCATTGCTTTTTTTTTAAATATTCTATTTGTTTGATTTATGTTAGTAAACAAAGACTTTGATTATTTTCGAGATTTAAAAGAACTATATTGTCAAGCGCTTATAAATCGGACTGAAGCTTAGGACAAACAAATTAAGCACAGTCAATGTGACGTTTAAAAAATAACCGTGTTCAGTTTTATTTGCTTTAAAAGATTTGTATACGAGGGCATGGCTGGTAATTACCAGATGGTGTTTATATACGAAGGTTTCTCCTATGACTGAACAGACATATTACAGCAATATCATTAATTACCGATAACTCTGTTCCGATGGGCGGAAGCGATCGGTTTGGGATTAAAAGTGAAAAGGGGTGCGGGAGGGGGCGTGGATATAGGGGAAAATTAAAGTAAATTACAGTAAAACTGTGAAGCGATTAAACAGATAATGTTTGTGGAAAAGTCCGACTGCATTTTGGTGTCAGCAGATTGAAATCAACATCGCTGCCAATCTTTTTCTTCTTTTAGGAATTTATACTATGTTCGACAGTAAGCCTACGTATAGAGTTTTACATTTTAATATACATATAACACCTTTGTTTAACATATTGACTTGGTTATTTTTTCACCCCATATATCTATCAATTTAGGCTGTACGCAAATACTGGATATCTTTAAATTGTTATCCTCATTAAATTCGTTATTTTAGGAGATTTCCGAAAAGTCATTGGACTAATTAACTCAAGTTTACTAAACCGTACTAGTTTTCTTAAATAAAACCAAAATATCTTGATTTGTATGTGTTTTTTTTAATCATCGCGTCTTACTATACGTTAGAGTTATACTTCTATGCACTAGTTACATTAATATATTATAAATTAAGAAGGTTGAATTAAAATAAAGTGTACCCACATTTATGTGGAAGGAGAATGTAAACAGTTTATGAAAAAACACCCCCAGTACACCAAATTGGTATTGAACCACGATCTTCCCGTCATGGCAGTCTATTACGAGAGTATCACCGAAGTGGGTGATTTGTGTTATTAACTACAGCATACGTTTTAAGATAACTCCAAAAATATAGACATATTAACTATCTTAATGGGAGAGAATAATTTATTAACGTCTGTTTATTAATTGCACTAATGAAATAGTAATGAAGGTAGAACTTTAAAGGAAATGTACCAGAATTTTCGTGGAGGGAGAGTAGATAGTTTTTTTTTTTTATCTTCCTTAGTACACCCAATAGGGATTCAAACCCGAATCTTCTTATCCTCAACAAGTTACACGAGAGTACATAGCAATATTAGCAGGTTGATTATACATTTACTTAACCTAAGACACCAAACTTACCCCTTTTCTACCCTATATAACTATCCATCCAGATTGTAATCATGTTAATTGTGACATTGGGATAGATATGAGAATGGTATAATTTAGGGGAAATTTACCAAATTTTGCGTGAATGGAGTGTAGAAAACATTTCAACATTAACTACCCTCAGTGCACCCAGACGAGATTTGAACTTTAAATTTCCCGTCAACGGCAAAACAGACCAACAGAACCTCATATTTTGTTCCACGTGTTGGCCCACGTGGTTATTTCAAAATAGTAGTTTATTGATTTTGATTTAGGAGGAGATATTTAGAGAGAATTTAATTAAGTTATCAAAGTATATCATTGATTTAACTTACACGTTGTAGCGTTTCTGCTTCATTAAATTAGTTATCCGGTGCTGTTTCTGACACTCCTATCGCGAAACAGCATCTGAAACAAAACAAAACAAATCTATAAAGGGCCGAAGGCAACTGAGGGTCCCTCGCGGTTTCTGGAGAACCGACATTTCTCCTTCCTTTTAGAATTCTAGATTAAAAGAAAATAAAGGATATCATTACGTTTGTACACCTGACAGTACACTTTTGTTGTCGACAAGAAAATATAATCAGGCACCTTAGCTCGGTCAGTATTGAGTCTGCCTTTTGATCCAAGAGTTCCGGGTTCGATTATCGGCAAGGTAAAAATATATTTAATAGCTTTAATAGTAATGAATTAACGGTGTTGTGTTTGTTCTAAATCTAAGTTTGATTATATCAGCTCAGGACTGATGAACTGTCGGTTCAGAAAGTGCATGTTAAAAATCCCTATTTAAATTTTAAAACTAAATAAGTTAATACCCAATACTATAATTTTGAGATACTTTTTTAAGCAATGTGTTTCATTCACTACCTGTTCAGGTTATATGCATACATATATAGTGTATAATTATTGGGTGAATAATAATGGATGAAGACGTTTTAATTTAGAAGAATTGTATCCTCATTTAAGTGTGGGAGGGTTGAAAACCATCTTCAGTACATCCAACCAGGATTTGAACCCGATCTCTCTATCATCGGCAGTCTTGTCTATTTCAAGAGTGCCACCCTCCCTAGGCCATCAAAGCATTTTTGTGGTATTTAACGTACACTTTCCAGACGCGACTTATAAACTAACTTAAAACTAGAACAAACACAACACCTGGCCCCGCGGCCATTAATCCCATTATTAAAAAAGGATAAACTCAAATTTAACTATTGATAAAACGTTCATTATTATGATAATTGAGCACAGGACTAATAATAAGCCCACCACACACGATGCAGGTTCGTTGCTAGAGTGCCTGCTCGATCTCGCTGCTCGTTGCTGTGCGTGCAGCGCTGCTGTGTTGGCTTCAGACGAGGCTCGCCGTCTGCAGGCCATGCGGCTAGTTTACGAGAGAGCCGCGAGAGGACACTAGCTCTGCTGTCAACAAACATGGACGGTGATGACGACTTCTTGGACGACGATACTTTGCCCGCACACTCTCCAAAACCCTTTTTTAATGCTTGGGCTCTTAAATTTTTATTGGGGTAGTTCGAGGTATTATTAATTTACGACCTTGGATGACAGATCAAAAAGTTACTAGAAATAATCCCTAATATATCTCTACGCCAACAACTTACATCTGTCACTTTGGATCACTATAATGAAAACAGATTGTAATATATGAATGTGATAGATAACCACACCAATTTAGGCCAGTATTATTTATATATTTATTTTAGGTCAGACACAAATCCTATTTATAGTTTTATTCCACTTAAAACAATATTATTTACATCACTTTCACAAAAGGTCTAACGAACATAGCTTTAAAATGACGATCAACGAGTTTAAACCATGTGATTGAACGTGACGGAAACAATTATTTACAATGATACACCACCACAGTGGATGAAAATATTTATTTAGTTAAACATTTCGAAATACAATAAAATAATAAGAAAATAATTTACTATACATGAAAAAATGAAAAGTGTTTTCTCTTTTCCAAATAAATACGATGACTGTATTAAATGGTATTCATGTATAAACTATATGACACATAATAGATAACATTCCAAAACTAAGAATAAGTCCTTTTAATTATGTTTAAAATATTGTTTCGAGTTGGATATAAAGAAATAATTGAAGGTAATGGAATAGTATGAGAAAACTTAAAATTAAATTATTTTAAATGTAAAATATAACATATAATTAAAACACTAAACATTTATAACAAAACATGATCTTTTACAAGTGTTGGCAACACAAAACCTAAACATATTTTTGAACTGTCATCCAGACTCCACCCATGGCGTACAAACAGGTATCATCTTTATATACATCGACTAGGCTAATTATTTCTTCATAGGTCCACTTTGAAGCAACTTTTGTTTCCCTTTTGTATAGCACAATTTACCTCAAAAAGAAAATAATTGGCGTTCACAGAGATAACATAGACATAACCACATCTATCACTGATTGCACGTAAACAGTGGTAATCGTCATGACTGGTCACGTGACTTAAGTTGCTTTTAATTGGTTCACCTCCCAAGCCAGCAGGGAATCAAGAACGGGACCAATCAAGGGAAACCAGCAGGCTAACCAGCATCCGAGCCATCAGTGACGTCCTTTTTCAGTAGCGTCTCCTGCTCAACACCGAGCAACCGATCTAACAACGAATACTGCACCGTATGTGATGGGCTTTAATGACGCTTGCTTATGGCCTAAAAATGTATAATTGGTGAAATATGGTTTCCCCCTTTCATAATGATAAATTAATGGCCAGGGGATGGTTTTTTGTTATATAGAAGCTAGTTTGCAAATCATCTGCCGATATAGGCAGTCGGTTTGATGCCTTTTAAAATATCCTAAGTAACAATTTAATAAATTCAATTTGATTACAAGAATATAAAAACTTATTTTATTTGGGGTACTTAGTAGAAACTTTAGTAATAGACAGCCACACGACTTACAAACTGAAACCTTGTTACAAAGAGTGAACAATTAGAGGTTGTTTCACTCACCACCCTGGCCCCAGTTGACTCGTCTCACCAAGAACGTGACGATACAACACATCGCGGCATTGTCTAATACTTTACTGAATCGACGACCGTGGTACATTCCTCATAGTGAGTACCGAGCCCCACCCAAATAAAAAGGAATAACGATATGCACGAGCACGCTGCACTCTATCGGCTGTGTTCGGTAAACTCATATATATGTTTTCCCCACACGCTCATGCTATCCTTTACCCCTCTCTCCCCCCCTAGTGTTACCACACATTGAGAACACTGGTAGATTCGTAGGATATATAATAGTAGGAATATGACGTGATATAATCACATATTACATACTGTCTTCAAGGTGAGCGACGTTGTCATAAGCTGATTAATGTTAGAGTATTCTAAATTCCCTTTGGACTTAACTATTTTTAACTTATTTAAAATTATAGTTTCTGGACTTATAAAATTTAAACTTATTGGTTATTAACTAGGAATTCCCATCTGATGGACTTAGCATATTTGGTCTCCTAAAGACATGGACATATTTTAATTACTTGCACGGTTAGTTCAAACCGTATGTCCTATCTTTGCATTATGATCTCTTTGAGGGACATTTGGTATCTGTGTTTTTACTTAAAATTTCAGCTTGTCCACCTAACGGATGTTTTTTTACCCTTTGGGTACCGGACATTTGGGACAGTTATTAACTGATAGTGTCGTTCATTGGATCTACTTATTTTAATATTTTGTAGGATTTTAATCATCTTGTTATTTATTGGGAAACTCTTTAATATTGTTAGTAATGTTTAAGATTTATTGTTTGTTAGTTAAAGATGGGACCGCAAATCGGCAAGATTGTACTGTGGACTTCATTTTAATAACTACATGTTTGAGCAAACCGCTTGGCGGCCTCGTTATTTAAAATAAAGTTTGATGTTTTGGCAGATGATTTCAAATAGAGTCCTGTTCAGTTGGGAAGACGATTATTTAATGGAACTATATGGTTATTGTTTCGACTCAATGAAAACTACCGTTAAGGGAAATTAAAAAATATTTTTGCATTTATAAGATTGTATCCCTGATTAGTTATTAATGCCTAGAATCTTTGATTTACCTGTAAATCACAACAAGACAGGGCTTAGGATATTAAACAGAGATTGTTGTGAAGGTCAAATTTAAAATATATTATATCATGTGTTTTGAGCCGCCATTTAGAGGCGAGAGTAGGTGTCTTGCAAGTATCAAGTATTTATTATCTGTAGTTATGACTGGTGCGAGACAGTCCTGCCAACATGTCAGGTTGGAACTTAATTTTCATTACGTTTCTCATATTGTATAATGCCTTTCTTGACTTTAATTACTTTCTATGGTTCATAAAACCTGTGTGTGATAATTAAGGCATGTTCATTTCAAGCTGATTTTGAGCGACTAACGCTTTGATCTATCTCACTCGGATTATCTAGTTGTATGTGTTTGCTACTTGAATAAAATAACTCTCTTGTTACCATCCCTGACATATTTCTGGGTGATGATGATGGTGGATGGTGAGGAGTTATAAAACAGTTACGGCCATTAATTCATCACTATGTAAGATGAAGTCTCAATTTTCATAAATTAAATCTTTTCGGAGATGTCGGTGATCGAACTCTGAGACATTCAACTTAAAAGGCAAACTCTCTATCATCTGAACGAAAGTTTGGGAGAAACTAATCATTCTAAATATGAAGGATTATAAGGGTAAATATAGGTGGCGTGTACTCAAATTCATTGAAGAGTTTATGGGTAAAACCTCTCCAGGTTCATCCCAGTGTTATTTGAACTCCTGACCGTCCTGCAAGCAAGCAGCTACCCTATAAAATAAAATTACTATTCCACGGGACACTAA
Organism: Timema cristinae; assembly: GCA_039000515.1. NCBI lineage: Eukaryota > Metazoa > Arthropoda > Insecta > Phasmatodea > Timematidae > Timema > Timema cristinae. The sequence continues at coordinate 47,857,848 of JBCFYV010000100.1, read as the reverse complement.
GTCAACACTGTTGGCAGCAAAAAATAGTAAAATAACATTTTAATAGTAAGCTAAATACATAATCTTTCACTGTCAAGTGCCAAAGTTCTATCTTATTATTATGTAGTGCAGTGAAAAGAAATAGGAGAAAGTAAGTAAATCGGTCACATGCTATTTTTTCTTCGCTTTTCATCTAAGGGGACATGATTGATGACGTCAGTTCGTGACCTAAGCAGGACTCTGTCCTTTATATATAATTTTTATCTCAGATAAAAAAAAAATTGAGTGAAAGTCCCCGTGTATATGTATGTAGCTTTTCGAAAGTTATCAACTCCAACCTTAGAAAAAAGCTATAAATAACTCTTCCATAATGCACACAAAATAATGTTTTATGTATGGAAGCCTACTCTTTTATATTTATCTCTGCCAGTAGAAGTTTATGGAGACATGTACGATAGCTTTTATTGAGCTGACATTGTAACTCAATACGATGGATAGATAGATAGACGACAGCACACAGAATTGACAGCAGAAATGACCAAATACACTTGGAACAAATCAATTTTACCTACGAAAGATAAACTTACTTTTTTTTTCTATCTCAGTGAACAAGCCAAGTTTAATAGTATAAAAGGAGAAATATGGCTGATTCTAATCTTTAGATTATATTTAGATATTTATTTTTACTTTTCACTTTACTAAGCCTGTCTATTAACAGTATTCATGTATAGCATAGCTTTATTATTTTTGGAGATCATTCATTCACTCTCACAATTAAATTGGTACAAAACGCTATAAGTTATTTTATTTTTTAAACAAAAACAGCTTATTAAATTATTTTTCATCCATCGGTCACAGGTCTAGGAGGATGGGGTTCGATTCTGTTTGGTAAAACCTAATGTATTTAGTATTTGTCCACGGGTTCGTCCTGCTATCCAATTAGTAAATATATACACTCCGGGCTGGCTGTATAGTATTAGGCACACGGCCCTAAATTAAATTAACATCTAAGTTTTTTTTGCTTATATAGGCCTAATCTGTTTTGAAGGAGACATTAAAATAGCCCTCTACAAAATAGGTATAAAGCTTTAAAATATAGGTCGGTGATTCGATGATACGTTAAAAAAGTATTATATAAAATTAGAGTATATGAATAGATTAATTTACAAACTAACCTTTAAATGATGATCTTAAATTAAGTGAACACATATCCTATTGTCAATAATGAATTTCCCATCATCCTGACATGTTGCTATTTTCAAAGTACTGGTCCTATTAAAAGCGTCCAAACATTTAATATATCTTCTCAAGTTTTTCTGACTATAATGTCAGTTTTCTGTAGATTAATGGATTTTTTAGTTTAATCAAAGCACAATTAAGAGCATTAACCTACCAATGTACACAAATTAACATAAGTACTAAACATATTCTGAAAATTTTAAAAATGATACATAGACACGGGAATCGAACCCGGCTATTTTATTCTTAATAAGTACTTAATCTCAAAGTGACAACTGATCGATTATGCAGTCAATTGGTTTTATGAGTCTTAAATTAGTAAGAATATTTGTTGACTGCACCGTGTAATCCAGGCAGATTCTGTTCAATTAAAATCTGTATCTCTTTCCAAATTAAATGAAAAAGTATCTGTAAAGTAAACAAAAAAGTAGAAAGGAGGGTAATAGGAAATAAAACCTATATTAATTCATTACTTAATGGGACCACCTAACTAAGTCCTTAGATCCATTGCAGAAATCAAAATTTCCCACGTTAAAATTTATTTTTTTTTCTTTCTAAATATGGCTCGCGTCAAAATGGAAGTTAAATGAAGCAACATGTCCTCATAAGATTAAATATCAATAAATTTAAATTTTACCATTTTAAAAAATCACGATAAGCTTAGGTATTTTCAAAGACGTCTCCCGGTTAATGATATCGTTCTGAGATCAAAGTTAATGATAAGAAACATAGATCTAGCCTTTCTCAAACAAATAAAGTTATTTTTAATAAGGTCATGACAGAAAATTCTAAGAAAGTTGAAGATTGTTATAGAGGTTTGAAAACTTCAGAACTTCCATCAACATAATAAAAGTACAAGGACATTTTTCTTAAGGCAAGTGGTGCACTTATCATGCTTAAAGTACATACTTTCCAATATGGTTAACTAACATTAAAAGAATTCTTAAAAATGTACTACTTTAATAAACATAGTAAGCACTCTATAGATATGAACTTTGAAAAATTTGTAATAACATTTAAACAAACAAAATTTAAAATTTAGTCATAAGTAAGAATATCTTAAATGAATTTTAAATCGAAAATACATTTGTATTTATTATGTAAAACACTCAACAAAATTGTTAAAGCTCATTTTTATATTTTAAATGTTCAAAAATCAGTCATATGTATACATCTAAATATCAAGTTTGAAATCCATCAAACCATTTAGATTGTATTGTCAGCTACAAATAGACAGACGGACATGAATTATGGGGGCATACGTAGTTTTAAGACACACTCTTCTAAGTTTTGGGAACCATTAAAACGTCAAATTCTGTCGTAAAGTTGAGGCCAAAAATTATAACAATTACAATACTTTATATATATATATATATATATATATATATATTATGTATGTATAGTAATGTATATGTATGTATGTATTATGTATGTATGTATGTATGTATGTATGTATGTATGTATGTATGTATGATTATATGTAGTAGTATGTATTATTATGTGTGTGTATGTATGTATGTATGTATGTATGTATGTATGTATGTATGTATGTATTATGTGTGTATGTATGTATGTACGCAAGCGTGTATGTATGCAATTATATATATATATATATATATGTATGAATGTATATTGTTCAACCCGAAGGTTGGTTGGATCCTCAAGAGCTACACCGTCAGCTGTAAGGCCTAGGCTGCAGTAAATAGGCGTACTAGGGAAATGAAGGGTGCTTTCTTCACGGAGCCACAAGTTACAATTACACGTCAGTCTGCCAAGTCTACCAACTGAACCTTCACTCCATTCATCACAAGGACTGGCTATATATTGAATGTTATAGTATCGTTCATACACCAACTGAACCTACAAACGACACCTTCACAAGGACTGGCTGTGTATTGAATGTTATTACTATTATCGTTCATATCTCTTCCACTTTAATATTTGTCAGAGCAATAAGTGAGACTGAGACAGATCAAAGTTTCTCTTTATAAGAAAGTAAAAAATAATAATTTTAGATAACCTGGATGATTTACAAACAAGAGCCGAAATTGGTGGCCTTTATATCTACAATCGTGAAGAAATTAGCTCTCCCATTTAGCGCAGTTTTTGATTGACTGGTCTTGTTGAGGTTAATGGGGAATAATTTGCTTACGTTTGGGTTAATTAATATGGAAATTATCACTTCGGGGCTTGACTTCCGAATCGTACAAAACGAATTTTGTGGTAACTGTTTAGTATGCATGGATAAAAGGAGATATTTTGTTATTTATCATAAAGTTCAAGTTAATGTTTTGTTTTCAACCTTTCTGAACCACGAGTTTACAATATGGGGTGATTCAATTTAGTAGGCTCAAATTTGAATTTGATTTTTGTTTTAATCTTCTCTTTAGGCGGAGAGTCGTAATAAAACGGATAGAAATAAACTCGAGGTATCAAAGGATATTGGTAAGTTTTTATTTTAAGGTAACTAAGTTCACGTGGTATTGTTTGTTCTTGAATATTGACATTGGGTTTTGATGGATGCGAATATGTTGGTGTAAGCTGACACGGTTTATTACACGTAACGTTTGTAGCCACAAATGTTTGCTGTTGAATGCTGACGTTGGAATCAGACGATTGTAAAGGTGAAGTGCATGGCAGAATCATACAATTAATAAGGTGTTCTATTTCCTGCCCCTGGGCATTCGGAAGGGTCTCAACGTGTGGGAATTGGTCATGGGAAGGGCTCGGATCTTTATAATCCACAGGGTAATACATTAGTGGTAAAAACAAATAACCATCTTCTTCACGATCTGTCGAAGAGTTAATAACGTGTTCTTGAAGCGAAGGTGATAAAGTCACAACCTTCTCTGGTAGCAACGATGGTGTTTTTGTAGGTATCTGATATTTAGTTGTCTCGAAGTTAAGTGAAATCGAATCAGATTTCCCTTGTGTTGTTGGTGGTGTTGCAGATGTTTCATTTGATGGCGTTTTCACCATCATGGTTGAGTTTGCATACAAATTACTTGACTTGGAGGATATCATTTCGAATTAAGGTTTCAGTCCTCTTCTTTGGGGACGACGTGGAAGTCACAGACGTCACAGCAGGGATAGGTATTGTTGGTGCCAGAGGGATTGGTGATCGTGTCACTGGCGCTGATGCAGACTTTGTTATCGCAGATGATGCCGTGATATCTTGTTCTGAAGAGGTTGATACGATGAACTTCTTAGCAGGTGAGGCGCGATATATGTCACGCCCATTCTTATCCTGCACTGGCCGTAAGTTAAAGGTAAGTTCATTGCTGTTTCTTGTCCTGAGTTGTCGAAATTCTGCCAGCTAAAAATAAACAGAAATTCAAATAAATCTCAAGTGTTATTGAAGTTTTGTACGTGTTTCTTTGGAACATGCGTTTTCTGCAGGGGTGGCTCATGGGTTATTGTCAAGACAAGCAGAGCTCTACAGGATCGTAACAGTAAGGTGTTCCCTTACATTTATTATTAAACATAGCCTTTAAAAATAAAATAGCCAAAGCTATTATTTATGCTTTTAGTAAGGATTACCCCATCTAGATGACATATTCTGAAAATTGAAAAATGACACCTGGACACGAGAATCAAGCCAAAGGGCGGGTTCGATTCCCGTGTTCAGGAGTCATTTTTCAATATTCAGAATATGTTAGCCCTTAAAACCAATAAACATAACTCCATTCACCGCCTAGTCTCTTTAGTTCCTGTTTCCTTTGGCAACAAACCGATAGACATCCCTTGCTTTGTTTGGTGTTTTGAAGATATTATAATGTCTCGTTTAGGTATGAGCTTCATTTGACAGTTATTTAAACAAAGTTAAATAATCAATTGTTGCACGGTGAGTTTATCCGTATGACGAACCGAGAGTGTATAATTATATTCAAACAATAACAACAAATTTGCTTATTTTAGGTCGTCAACACAATCTGTTAGAAATCCCATGTACTAGGGGAGGTCAGGAAGTGTGGGGTTTCCCCTGAAATTCTATAAGAAATATAAGGAAATAGAAGAAAGCTTTATTTCTTAACTTAGTACGCTAGTTTATTGAACAAAATTATATCATAGAGGCGTCATCATATCCCAGAAACGAGAACTTTAATTCTATTTTAAAGCCTTTACTTTAGAAATTTAATGAATTAATGTAATCTGATGTTATTTCTAAATACCACAATTAGTATCAAATCAGTTTTATAATTTTCTATCCTCCTCTTAACCAATCTAACAGTGTTGACCTCCAACTCACATGGTCAGGCAACAAACCGATTGGCCTGGAATAGACGATCCACGTGACCTCCTCCTTGCAAGGGGGTGTAGTCATGGAGCCCGTGTAGGTGTAGTAGTCCTCATCCTTGTAAGGGTTGTTCAGCTTCTTTATGAACCATCTGACGGCGTCGTTCTGCTTCATGTGAGTAACGCTCTCAGGATTGCTTATGTCGGGCAGTTTCTCCACGATCTTTTCAAAGTCCCAAGTCTTCGAGCTTTCATCTCCGTCAGGAACAAAATCTGCCTAGTTTTTGATTTTTATTACAAATAAATAGTTTATTTGGTTCTCATAAATGGCGTGCCGTTAAGTGTTGCTAGGCTAAGCAGAGTAATTTTGTTAGAACCACCACGTATTTAACTCATATGCACCAATTACGCTAATGTGCTAGAAGTGAGGTCAGAATGGGTTTAGTGGCAATGTAGCCCAATTTTGGTGGTAGGAGGGTGGAAAACCATATAGGAGAAACCAACCTTGGTAAAGCCGACAGGGATTCAAACACCGATATCAAGTCATAAGCAGTCAAGTTGTTTTAAGAGAGTGAAGCCTTAGACCATGCGACCACCAAAGTGGGTCAGGTATATTTTAAACTGTACCTGTGATATGTTATCTTCACCGAATATAACATTTACAGGCCAGGTATCAAATATAATACTTTTCTGTGCAAGGTATTTAGACCACCTACTGTGATTGGTTAAATTGACACCAAGTAAGGGGGGGGGGGGATATAGTTACAGAAGTTGCAAACTCAGCTTACCCTGACAGCATTCCACGACTAAATACAGATTTTCATATAAAAAAGATGACGCCATTTTATACTAGTATTAACAATAAGGTGATGTGATAATAACATCTTGTTTTTTTTAGCACCGCGTCTTATTACCCGTTTGGGTTATACGCCTATGTGCTAGATACATTAATGGGTTAAGGATTATTGAAGGTTTAATTTAGAGGAAATGCATCCTCATTAGCGTAGAATAATAGTGGGGAACACCATTTGAGGAAAAACCACCCTCAGTAGATCCGACCTAGATTTGAAACCCGGCCTTTTCGTCATCAGCAGGCCACTCTAACGTGAGAGTGATGCCTTAGACCATTCGGCCAAAATGTTAATTTTAATTTTGTATGAATAATAAACACAGAAGTTCTTTAATATTTGTCACGAACATAATGGATTTTGAAATAAGTTTTCACTAAAGATTAATAGTAGACATTAATATAAGATTATTAAAAATTATTGAGATTACAATAAATAAAAAATAGAACTATTTACTGTTAATCTTTGAAAAAAAATTGGTTGTAACACTAATACTTTTACAAATACTTCTCTAAATGATATACATCACAACACGATTTAATATATATTTAAAAGAAAAAGATGCTACATTTCGAAATATTCCTTTATTTATCCTTTATTTCTACGAGATACTAAAAATAATCCCTATATTAAGCGACTTTTTCTCTATAAGTTATTTATTTGAGGTAGTCAAATCAATATATATTCAGTTTTGAAAATATACCACGAAATTCACCTCAAGATCTAATAATCAATATTTGCTAATAGTATAAATATATTATATCGATATTAATATTAATGTGATTTTTTTAAATAAATAAATTAAATAATTACACAAGCACTGACAAAATATTAGTAGTTTTTACCACCTTAAAACTAGCGAGTTTTTAAATTATAAGTAGTATATTATTTAAAATAATAAAAACAAGAAATAATGATCGTAGTTTTAATTCAAGGGCTATTCATATAACCTATTTGTAAAAACAATACCAAATTTAACCAAATTCATTTACTTTTACAGGGAGAGTGAGAAATAATAAGTTAATAAACAACGCAAACTCAAGCTTAGTGTACATTTATGATTTAAGTTCTTACCCACATAAAAAATGCAATTATGGCCACTCCATTAGGTTTACCTAATGCTTCTTTAATTGAGGGAAATTTTTTGTTGTGGTGGACCAGATGTACCTCCATGGCGTAGCTGAAATAACGAGTAAAAACTATTTTAATTGTGTTAAACCGTTCAACTACTGATGTGGCTACTAAATAAGTAATTTTGAAACTCACTACCGTAAACACGTAATATCCATTACTGTTTCTAGCCTGTGGCCCGGGTCAGTATTTTATTCAAGCCATATATTTTACGCTACCCACTTGCTAGGCCTTTCCTAGCTTCATATTCCCTATAATCTATCTTAAGACTAGAACAGGCACAACATCAAGTCCCCGCCCGTTAATTTAACACTGTGAAAGGGTAACCCACATTTCACTATTAATAATAATAATAATATTATTTAGCACCGCGTCTTACTACCCGTTCGGGTTATACGCTTTAAGTACTAATTACGCTAATGGATTAGGAATTGGGAAGGTTGAATTAGAGGAAGTGAACCCGAATTGCGTGGAGGGAAAGTGGAAAACCATTTAGGAAAAAGCACCCCCAGTTCACCCGACCGAGATTCGAACCTCGATCTCCCCGTCCTCAGCAGTCGAGCTCAACACGACAAGCGCGTTAGCCAAATACGCCACCGACATTTCACTATTGATAGTTTGTTTGGCCATGGCGGGAATCGAACTATGGTTTCTTAGATCAGTAGACAGACACGTTACCGACTGAGCTAAGATTACCTAAACGGGTATATAAAAAACCAGTAAACTGTAAAAAAAAATATGGTAGAAAAACAAACAAAAATTAACCACAGTTGTGTGATAAAAATTATGTGTACTTAATATAATGACCATGCATATTTTGTTTGTTAATATGTGTACAACCCCCTCACCCCGAAAAAAAAGAAATTATATTGCATGAGCCCACAAGCAAGCTATGCCGACTGAGCGGCCGCCAACGTTAGCAATGATGTTATCAACATTTGTGGATAGATGCTGATATGTGACCAGCACAACACACCTCTGGGCGTTAACCTTGGTTTTCTAGACAAGACCCGTCCCCTATTTGTTCAAGTAGATCCTTATTTGTCCTCACGAGGCTGTTTGGCCCCGTTTCAGAACAATGGTTCACAGAAAGGTTCTGTAAGCGCCAGGGATCGAACTCAGGACCTCTGGATATTCAACCAGGAAATCTGATCAATAGACCACAGAGACCTCTGGATATTCAGCCAGGAACTGTGACCAATAGACCACAGATACCTCTGGATATTCAGCCAGGAACTGTGACCAATAGACCACAGAGACCTCTGGATATGTAGCCAGAAACTGTGACCAATAAACCACAGAGACCTCTGGATATGTAGCCAGGAACTGTGACCAATAAACCACAGAGACCTCTGATATGTAGCCAGGAACTGTGACCAATTGACCACAGAGACCTCTGGATATGTGGCCAGGAACTGTGACCAATAAACCACAGAGACCTCTGGATATGTAGCCAGGAACTGTGACCAATAAACCACAGAGACCTCTGATAGCGACGTGACATGAAAGCTGGATAGGCCGGAACGTGATACACGACACTGTGACCAGAATGTGACAAACCACAGAGACCTCTGGATATTCAGCCAGGAACTTGTGACAAATAGACCACTACAAGCAAGGACCTCTGGATATGTAGCCAGGAACTGTGACCAATAAACCACAGAGACCTCTGGATATGTAGCCAGGAACTGTGACCAATAAACCACAGAGACCGAGACCTTCCCTAAGACATATGTAGCCAGGAACTGTGACCAATAAACCACAGAGACCTCTGGATATGTAGCCAGGAACTGTGACCAATAAACCACAGAGACCTCTGGATATGTAGCCAGGAACTGTGACCAATAGATCACAGAGACCTCTGGATATGTAGCTAGGAACTCTGACCACTAGACCACAAGGACCTCTGGATATGTAGCCAGGAACTCTGACCACTAGATCACAGAGAGCTCTGGATATGTAGCTAGGAACTCTGACCACTAGACCACAGAGTATTTTTAATGCACAATGTGACCGGTATATTCAAACAAGTTTGACTCCCCTCCATTAGAGTCTATCTATCTTATTTATGAAATTATTTATATTTACAGATGTAAAATATTTCCTTGAACCTAGAAGTTTGTTAATTGTATGAATCGTAGTTTTATTGTACGTACAGACAGACAGACAGACAGAGACCGCCAGACAGTACTGACCTGGAATTGTTGATCGTGTGTTCCGAGCCATATTTGTTGGATTTACCCCAGTGGAAAAGTATCTGCGAGAGATTGTAAGTGCCTTTCAAAGGACCCCCTGAGACGGTGGGCTTCGCCTCATCCTTCCTCTCCAGGACAATCGCGACTACGGTGTCAAGAAGGTTTCGAAACTATAGTAGACTCGACATAAGAGGAAAAGTGTACTAAAATTTAATTATACGTATACTGTACCAGAATTTGCATGGTTAGAAGAGTGTAAGACCAATTAGGAAAAACTTACGGTAAGATCGCAGGGTACGCGAGTTAAGATTTTATATCAGTTTTTATAGCAACACTTGTTTTGTGCAAAATTAATCAAATATTGCTCTAATAGAAACAGAGTTTAATTTCTTCACATATTTATATCAACAGTTGTTTGATATCTGTCATAAATATAGAGGCATTATATGAGAAAGTTTTTAAATGAAGAGAAAAGGTTGTCATTAAATTCTGTTGATATTAACCTGTGAAGAAAATTAAACAATGTTACATATGAGCATTATTTGATTTATTTGACCTAAAAGATTTTTGACATAAAAAACTGCAAAACTTTAATCGCGTCCCCTGCTTCTTCCACCTAAAACTGTACCTGTGAAATATTGTCATCGCCCGCTAGAAGATTCATTATTCAGGTATATAGGTACAGTATTCTTATCTAAGTTGCGTAGATTAGATAATTTATATGATAAGTCAAATGGGGACAAAGTGGGTGACAGATAATCATGGGTACAGTTTTAGTAAACTCTGCTTACCCTTACAACATTCCAGGAAAAACCACTTCAATCCACTTAGTTTTATAAAGGTGGCATTACAATATCCATAAAGTTGTGTTATTGGTTTGAGATTTGTTGATTAAGTTAGTCCTAAAATTATGTTGGGGCAAAGCGAATGATAATTGTCACTCAGATTCCAATTCCTAATTTGATAAAAAAATAATTCTCAAATACAAACTGTATTTTCAAATATCGAATACCCTTCACGTATTGGGGTTTTAGGTCACATCTCAACCATAATAAGTTTGATTTGGCATAATACCATTAAGAATTTTTTCCACCTTCTTCGGTGACGATTGTACCGTGCCTATACTACAAAACCACCAACCTTCCACCACCTTACCCATCTCAGGAGGAAGTCGCGCAACACGGGAAACGAGCACGTCAACTATAACACGTACTCCGAATATGGCAAGAAAAGTCACAAATGGCATGTGAACCTGTTCGCTTGTACGTATCTCATGGTTCAAGAGCTGTGCAGCGCTAAAGCTTGGGGAAAGACGAATTCTATCATGTGTGAACCGTTCGCATGTATGGTACCGCAGTTCAAGACGTGGCAGCGTAAACTTGGAAAGTCGAGAAGTGCTATCATGTTGAACCCTGTTCCTTGTATGTATCCGATTCAAGACCTTGGCTCTAAATGGAAAAGGAGTTAAGTGCTACAATGTTAACCCCTGTTGTTGTATTGTATCCCAAGTTCAAGACGCTGCGCAGTGCGCTAAAGTTTGGAAAGGAAGCGAGAAGGCTATCATGTTAAACTGTTCCTGTATGGATCCCATTCAAGACCTGTGCAGCGCAAAAGTTGGAAAGAGCGAAAGATGCTATCATGTTGACCCTTTCGCTTGTATGGTATCCCCAAGTTCAAAAACGCTGCCAGCGAAAGCTTGGGAAAGGCGAGAGTGCTATCTGTTGACCCCTGTTCGCTTGTAATTATCCCCGATCAAGACGCTCGCAGAAGCATAGCTTAGGAAATGAGGACAGAAGTGCTATATTGTGACCCTGTTCGCTGTAGTATCCCCCGAGTTCAAACTGTCAGGCGCTAAAGCTTGGGGAAAAGGAGCGAGAAGTGTAATCATGGTACACCTGTTCGCTTGTAATGTATCCCCAATTCAAGAAACGCTGCGAAAGGCGCTAAGCTTGGAAAGGAGCAGAAGTGCTATCATGTGTGACCCTGTTTGCTTGTTGTTGGTATACCATAGTCAAGAATGCCAGGCTAGGGCTTGAGGAAAGAGCGAATGATATCATTGTGACCCTGTTCGCTTGTATGTATCCCGAGTTAAGACCTCATGCGCAAAGCTTGGAAAGGACGAGAATGTATCATGTGTGACCCCTTTCGCTTGTATGGTAATCCCCAAATCAAACGCTGCGCAGCGCTAATTTGGGCAAAGAGCCAGAAGTGCTATCATTGTGCCCCTGTTTCGCTTGTATGGTATCGCCCAAGTTCAGACGCTGCCAGGCGCTTAAGCTTGTAGAAAGGAGCGAGACGTGACACATTGTGCCCTGTCGCTGTATGGTATCCCAAGTTCAAACAGCTGCGCATCGCTAAAGCATGAGAAAGGAGCAGAATTTATCATGTGTGACCCTGTTCGCTTGTATGGTATCCCGAGTTCAAGACGCTGCGCAGGCGCTAAAGCTTGGGGAAAGGAGCGAGAAGTGCTATCATGTGTGACCCCTGTTCGCTTGTATGGTATCCCCGAGTTCAAGACGCTGCGCAGGCGCTAAAGCTTGAGGAAAGGAGCGAGAAGTGCTATCATGTGTGACCCCTGTTCGCTTGTATGGTATCCCCAAGTTCAAGACGCTGCGCAGGCGCTAAAGCTTGAGGAAAGGAGCGAGAAGTGCTATCATGTGTGACCCCTGTTCGCTTGTATGGTATCCCCAGTTCAAGACGCTGCGCAGGCGCTAAAGCTTGAGGAAAGGAGCAGAAGTGCTATCATGTGTGACCCCTGTTCGCTTGTATGGTATCCCCAAGTTCAAGACGCTGCGCAGGCGCTAAAGCTTGAGGAAAGGAGCGAGAAGTGCTATCATGTGTGACCCCTGTTCGCTTGTATGGTATCCCCAAGTTCAAGACGCTGCGCAGGCGCTAAAGCTTGAGGAAAGGAGCGAGAAGTGCTATCATGTGTGACCCCTGTTCGCTTGTATGGTATCCCCGAGTTCAAGACGCTGCGCAGGCGCTAAGGCTTGAGGAAAGGAGCAGAAGTGCTATCATGTGTGACCCTGTTCGCTTGTATGGTATCCCCGAGTTCAAGACGCTGCGCAGGCGCTAAAGCTTGAGGAAAGGAGCGAGAAGTGCTATCACGTGTGTCATCCTCACGGCGTTGTGCGCAGGCTTCGATGAGAGGGCCATTTCTGACTTGCTATTGATGACTTCATTGGTTATGTGATATCTTCCTACCATTTTTTTCCCCGCTTTTCAAAGTGATATATAAGCTAGTACCCAGAATGAAACTTTACTCTTTGACGTTGATAGAAATTCGAGACTTACCAATATGTAAGTGATCGTTATTTCGGAAAAGGTTTTTTTTGTATAATTTTTTTACTTGAAAACTTGGCAATAACAAACTTATTCTAAATGTAGCGCTTAAATTTAATTATGTTCCGATTTTTTATATTTTTTTTTTACTAAATTCAATTTGTTTTGGAATTAGAGTTTGTTTTGGATACTGACATATTATGGTCTTAAATCTTTTTTGATCCGTGTTCGGATGATTTATTTACAGGTTAGAATTATTTTATTTAATCTTAGTGCGCTATCATTACACTTTAATTATTTGTCATATACTTAGTTGTAGTGAGTCTAAGCGTTACTAATAATGTTTCACATCATATTTTCAAGTTTAATGCTATTGGGAAATACATTTGATATTTCTAGTATGTTGGGAATTAATTATAAACTTAGCTGATAGGGTAGAAAAGAAATAAGTATTTTTGCATCTAAGTTTCCCCAGTCTCACGGGTTATAAGTTGAGAATAATAATGTTTCTAATCAACATTAGATCCAGGTGTATAATTACGAGCAAAACTCTACTAGTTGTTTTATAAATACAGAAATGTGATATGTATAGACTTTGAAGACAAACTTAAATAATCATTTGAACTGCTTAGCCATATGTGTAGATGATAGGTTATATCTCTGCTTACAATGTAATTTGCGTGCTGCTCGCAATAATCAACTCTGTTTACTTTGGAACTGGTAATGTTTCCTAAAGTTTAATATTCTCTTATTTAGTTAAATGCTCTTTGAACGTTTTCATTTAATATTGTTTAGTGTACTTAAGTAAATATAGTGCTTCCTGATAAGTGTTATCGAAATTGTCTATTATTGCGGGTTGTCCGCAATCTTTAAATATTATATTGTTTAACTTTGTTAGTCTCCTTATATACTCTGATAATAAAACGGCCTTAAGGTCAATAATAATTTAATGTCATTCGTTATGCATATACACTAAGCGAAATCCTAACTCTCTCAACGTCAATAGTCGAATTCACTATTTAACTGAAAGTTAAGATGGCTGGGTCTTGACATATTTGAGTGTAGGTCAAATAAAGATCCCTGATGGATGTTTCTTGTATTCTTTGTCTTGCAACTCCTACACAACGGGTTGAGTCTAAGGCCTCACTTTCGTGATCAGGGTTCAAATCTAAGTCAGGCGTACTGAGGTTTATTTTTCCAAAATAGTTTTTCCCCCATTTCCTCCACACAAATATGGGTATACTTCCTCTAAATTCAATCTCTCATCACTAGCTCATTAGTGTAATTAGTACATAACCGTATGACACAAACAAGTAATTAGACGCGGTGCTATAAATAAACTTAGTATCAAAATAGTGACATTTAGTTTTATGTTTTTTTATCACACCATCTAACTAACTACCCGTTCAGGACATGCACATTATGAATAACTATACTAATGTGTTAGGAATGAGTAAGATTGAGTTTAAAACAAATGTATCCACATTTTATGAAAGGAGAGTTGAAAACCATATTAAAAAAACCTTCCCCAGTACACCCGATCAGGATTTAAACCTCGATCCCCTCTTTAGCAGCAGTCCAGATTATAGCGAGAGTGACGCCTTAAGACGATTCGACCACCAAATCGGATAACATGAAATCTAACTCACTGACATCCACAAACTTCAACCGGTGTTGAAAAAAAAAGAGAAGAAGAAACTGAAGATCTGGGATGTCTCACCCGAATGACCGTTGTTAGCGATAGTGGCGTCGCCTTCTTGTCTGCCCATGTAACCACGGAAGTGGAGGGGTTTAAACACCTTCGCCACGGTCTGATGAGCATTGATGTTGATCGGGGACTGAGCCAGACCACCACAATCGGGGAACTTCTCTTTCCACGAGAGGGGCCCTAGAATCACACACAGGAAGAAAGTCCTACCCCACGTCATATTAAAATAATAAGATTTGGAGCTTCTGAGGAGTCCACTGTTTAAAATACCGAGATGGTCTGGATATAACTAGCTCAGGATATGGATAGGGTGTAATTAGGTGGACTGAATAGAACTAACTCAATATAGGGATAGTGTGTAGTGAGGTGGATTGGATACCACTATCTCAAACTAGGGATGAGATGTAATGATATGGAATTGATAGAACTAGCTCAAGAGAGGTATAGGGTGTAATGAGGTGGAATGCATAGAATTATATCAGGACACAATTGTTGGATATATATTCTGGGAGCTCTAATATGTATTAAGTGCTAGGTTAGGTTAGGTTAGGTAGTTCCACAATAACCACGGTAGATCTTTGCAATGACACAGCACGCGGGGATTCCATGACTACTGTGTACGGGATACGTCTGGCGAGTTGATAGATGAACAATGGGATGTGAACAACACACATTTGGCGAGTTGATAGATGAACAGTGGGATGTGAACAACACACATGTGGCGAGTTGATAGATGAACAATGGGATGTGAACAACACACATGTGGCGAGTTGATAGATGAACAATGGGATGTGAACAACACACATGTGGCGAGTTGATAGATGAACAGTGGGATGTGAACAACACACATGTGGCGAGTTGATAGATGAACAATGGGATGTGAACAACACACATGTGGCGAGTTGATAGATGAACAGTGGGATGTGAACAACACACATGTGGCGAGTTGATAGATGAACAGTGGGATGTGAACAACACACATGTGGCGAGTTGATAGATGAACAATGGGATGTGAACAACACACATGTGGCGAGTTGATAGATGAACAGTGGGATGTGAACAACACACATGTGGCGAGTTGATAGATGAACAATGGGATGTGAACAACACACATGTGGCGAGTTGATAGATGAACAGTGGGATGTGAACAACACACATGTGGCGAGTTGATAGATGAACAGTGGGATGTGAACAACACACATGTGGCGAGTTGATAGATGAACAGTGGGATGTGAACAACACACATGTGGCGAGTTGATAGATGAACAGTGGGATGTGAACAACACACATGTGGCGAGTTGATAGATGCCAAAACACACCTTTCTCTCCCCTATACCTATATAGTTGTAAAAAAACAATATTTATATAAGATACGTCCACTTTATAGTGGACCCATGCCCTTAAAACAATTATATTTCAAAATATTAGACTGTTACGCTCGTTGAAAACACCAACTTACCTTGTTTCGGAAAATAGTCGAAATCCTTATAATTGGCCCCAAAGCCCAAGTCTTCTAGTTTCTCATAAGTCCCGATGATATTATCTATCATATAATTAACTTTCTTCGTTAGTTGTTCCTTAATAACCTCAGTCTTGCCTGGCGGAATCCACGAATTGAGATCTCCTGACAATAGTTTTTTGCCTATTAGGAAAACATGATCCAAGAAACTGTATTAAAAATAACCCTGAGTTATTTAAGAGGATAATGAGGTATCCGCGAGATAAAGAAATCTACAATAAGAGGGGAAGTTAAGCCGACAAAAAATAAGCCATAAGTTTTTCCAAAAAAGATGTGGTGAGCATATATTATACCTATGGCCCAAGAAATTTTTTTAGTAAAGTTTAGAGGACCAATAATATAATAATAATTAATAAGAAATAATATATTCAGAAAAAATTATTAATGTATAATAAAATCGTAATCATTTTTGTTCCACCATGGGTTAACAACTTTTTAGGAATGTATTATCTATTATGTTTTTATAATAGCTATATGGTGAACAGTAGGCCTAGCTCCTAACTCTATTGAGTGGCTTCCATATTAAAACAAATAGCCAGATAATTATGTACTGCATATAAATCGTTCGGTCTGGATTTAAAAAATAACCCCGTTAAATTTTGCTAAAATTTGTCAAGTACTTGGCTGTTATCGCGTAACAATTAAACAAACAAACATATTTTTTTAAATGGCCGCCATCTTAAAATGGATAACCAGAAGGATAAACACTGTGCTTACTTTGGTCGGTCTATGTCAAAAAAATGTTTCTGCCATATTTTGTTGAATTTGGTGAAAGAGTTTGACATTTTTATTAAGCCTACGTAGCTAAGATCCGGACAGACACACAGACGATTTGCCAATTGATCATGTTTAAATAAAACCTCGCTTTGTTCGGTCAGTAAATAATAATTATAGCTCTCCTTCCTCAAAATAAAATGTTTTCTCAAATAATTAATATAAGTACTTGGATGTATATTAATATTTATAATTAAAACAAAATTAAATAAATGGGTTTTTGAATCTCACCACATGAACCCATATCTCACCAATAGGAACCGCTCCTACAACTAAAATAAATATAGCTTTCGCAAGCATGCTGGAAATTAGACTCGAATGGAATACATTTTTATTTTATTCGAAGGCGTCATAATTAAACAATACATATTTTAGCAAGATTAAAAATCTTATTGGTAACTATAATTGTTTATTAGTGAATAAAATTAAATACATTAACAGGTCTTACATGTAAATATAATGTATCACAACGTTTAAAATAAAACCAAACCGTATAAATCTATTCATATTATGTTCAAAAAGCTATGAGAAACTTATACAGGACTCGAGCTTTACTAATTAATATTTTTTTATTGTGCATGATGCAATTATAGATTATTTAGTAGTTTATTTTCTGAATTAGACTAGTTTCATAAATAAAAGTCTCACAGAATTTTGAAGAAATATTTAAATTAATAACTTACTCAAAGAGTGTTCGAAATCAAATAGGAATACTTTAATAGCATTATTCCATGAACACACTATACTGTGTAACTAGATCATAGATTAATAAAGAAAAAACTCTTATTTTGTATACACAGATTAAATTACTTATTCGTTGTATTTAGTTACACACTACTAATGAATGTTTCGATATTCGAGCTGTGGTAACTCTTTGGGAACATGTCTAAGTGAATTATTTTATAGCCATAGAAGTTTATATTTCAATAATACACGGTAATTATATGAACATAGTTATTATCTAGTGTTTAACGTAAAATAACTGTGAATTTAGATATTTCGTAATTAAATGGTTAAAATAAGCATGCGTGTTTACAACAATTTATGTTATTGATATAAATTCATCATTGTTTCGTGTGGCTAATTTTTCTAATATATTTAATGGAAAAAGTATATAATATTTTAAAAAGTGCTGTGAGTTTTTATAAAGTAGTTTATATGCCAAATCCTTTATATCTTTATGGAAAAAAAACACTTTTATGAGGAAAATGGGGTGAAAAAAGTTCTTTAAAAAACGTAACTGCTCGGTGAATGCAAAGTATAGATCTCTTTTTCTCATCATAGTGTTAATTATATTGAATATCACATATTAAATAAGAAAGAAATATACATGCATTGGTGAACCAGAATACAAAGGTATGAGTCTAGAATTGTCTGGTTTGATGGTGACGAGGATAGTGAACTACGAATCCTGGACTGATAAACTGAGGTGATTTTTTCTCTCTATCTCACTTAAACCACTTCAAAAATTTTCTTCAATCAAACACGGTTACATTTCCTTTTAAATTTCACGGCATTACCTTGTATTATTATTAGCACCGCGTCTTACTACCCGTTTGGGTTATACTCACTTACGCTAATGTATAATGGTAGGGTGATTGTGAGATGAAATGGAGGACCTACAGTTTAACATGGGATCCGAACCACGGTGGAGGCCTGGCATTCCACACATTCACAAGTTGTGATTAATACACGTCTTGTCAGAGGTGAAGGAAGGGTTTGGCAATCAGATAAATCTGTGCCAGGACCGAGGATTGAATCCCGGACTCCAGCACAGAAGTCCGACACCTTACCCCTATACCGCCAGGTCACCTATTACCTTGTAAATGTAAACTGGTGTATGGCCATAATTGTAAAAAAAAGACGTAAAGCAAGTTTATTTTAGATGGTTCTTTAGTATTTAAAATGCATACTAAAATATAATTATATTAAACTAGGGAAAACATTGCATATTTTTAATAAATACTTGACTCGATGGCTCACTAATGTCAGGAGTAATGAGGTGTTTTTCCTTAAATGGTCTACCTATTTACATCCACGTTAATTCGAGTACATTTCTTCTAAATTATACCGTCCTCCTCCTTGCCTTACCAGATATTGTGTATCACCGCGTCTTACTGAATGTTCAAACTTTAGGCATATAATGATAAATACCATAATGGGGTAGGGATGAGGAAGGCAACTTATAAAGGTGATCTACCAGAATTTGCCTGGTAGGAGAGTTGGAAACCATTTAGGAGAAACCACCCTCAGTACACCTGACCAGGATTCGAACCCTAATCTCTCCGTCATCAGCAGACCATTCTTAACATGACAGTGATGTCTTAGACCAATCGGAGAGTGAAGCGGATATTAGCGTTATTAAAATGCGTGTGGATTGGATGGTGATACGTGTGGGGAAAATAAATATGTAAACATATTTTTAAATAAATCCTTTTTAATTTTAAAACTAGCTCGCGCAAGTAATATAGCCATTTTTTTCTAATTTGAATTAGAAAAGAGTAGTTATATAATTATAATCAGAATATATAGTACAAGAACTTGAAACACTTTTTAGTAGTATATTTTGATGCCAGAGATACCTACATAACCTATTAGGCCTACCTAGAATAGGCCTAGGTAGCTCAACGCCGGCGTGATTGACTGAATTGTCTGTTTATAATAGTTCAAGTCCCGGATAGATGAACTATGAGGGGCGGACTTTCAAATCGGCCGAATAATAGTGAAACTACCTTATTAATTATGTGATATATTGCGCGTATTACTACCCTTCCGGGCTATCCAACGTTTAGAGAATATTATAGGTAAATCATAAGGAAATGTACCTACATTTGAGAAGAGCGACTGGGAAATCCTTATAGTAAAAGTACGGCATGGCAGGTTTACAGCCCCTATCTTCCCATCACTAGCAAACCAGACTATATGAGTTTGACATTTTGGTCGATGTGCCCACCGGTAAGGGGGTGTTGTGGATACCCCAAACAGGTGACGAGGCACATATCCTGAAAATAGTTCTTGTCTTGAGAAACAACCTTCAACCACACTTCAGTCTCCGCTGTCACATAGAAGAAGGAAGCGGCGACCGACCTATCTACCTTATTAAACCGCCCTCGTATTGTGTGACTGTTATTAAACCGAGGAGAAAACGCGCTACTTGACGTCTACCGCTTCAAACTCCCCCTTAATATGTCCTCCCTCTACCATGTTGCCCTAGCAATTCTCTATCATTCCACCCTCCACATCCAGAGTGAGCCAAGTCACGTGTGTCGTATTTTACAAACCACCTTTATCCTACCTACCTCTACGATACCACCCGCGCAACATACCAAAGGACGCAAAGGCCTCTTTCCTGAGTTGGAGGTAAACTCTTGTAAGTCTAACCCACAATAGACGTATCGAGACAAAGGGCGGGGGTTGAGGGGTAACTGGAGTAGAAGCATTATTGCCAACGTAAGAGGTGAAATCTAAAGGAGGTGTTTCATACCAACCTAAACGAAGCAGTTATTTACCAATTGTTAAATTTGTCGCCCATCCACCTCTCTCTATCAGGGAACGCGAATTTATTTATCTGTGTGTGTGTGTGTGTGATTTTTTTAAACAGTTTAAAAAAAAAAGATTAATTGGCCGAACAATCTCAAGCAGGGGTCGGCCATTTTTTTGGCCCCAATCGATTTTTACATTTATCAAAAATCCCGCAATCTACCCTTCGTTTCTTCACTATACTTTTAATTATTATTTTTTCCATGCATACTTAATTAATTACTTAAATTCAATAATTCCTCCTATCCTTATGTTCTTCCCTTTATCGAAGATAAATAAAATGAACACTCAATTTACCCTGAAAGGTAGCAAAGAGTCTTACCTTGACGGATTACACTATGGACCTATCTTATAAGCTGCGCCATAGTATAACAATGCAAGGTAAGCTTACCTTTTCGTAACTATGTATCTTTCCTACGCAATCGACTGAAAATTTATGTGATACCGACTCCTGGTCTAAGGCATTACCCTTGTGTTAGACTGGCCTGCCGATGACGATGAAATTGGGGTTTGAATCCCGGTCGAGTCTTCTTAAGATATGGTGTTTCAATTTCTTTCCACGCAAATTCGAATAGATTACTTATAAAATGTTTCATTCCACATGCCCACACCATTAGAGTAATAATCATATATGCGTATAACTTGAACAGGTAGTAAGACGGGGTGAAAAAAAATGTTTAGTCACAAACTAAATAAAATATCGCTTATTAGATAAATATAGTATAATTTTCTACACCAGATGACCCAAACCGTTCCTTACTATTTGGACAAAAACTTTTTAAATGAAGAAAAGAAAGTCCCGCTAAAGCTTTGCGATGCTTATAACAACTATTCAACAACTGTTGATAGTATTATGTGTAGAAAATTAAACAGAACCTTTCTTCTGGAAAAATATTTTATTTGGTTTGTACAAAAAAGGTTTCTTGTATTAAAACTGTAAAAATGCTGATATTAACTCGTGTTCCCTCCCAGTGGTCGACCACAAGTACAGAGGATCTTGGTTCCATTCTGGATGGTAGTACTAAAATGTTATTTAATTTTATTTTCCCCAGCGCGTTTTACCACAGGTCTTGGATGGACGCGTTTTAACTAGACAAAACGACCCCATTTCGGTGGTCAAATGTTATAGGGTCGCACTGAGAAATTTACTGTCCACTAGCCGCATATGGCACACGATGTTTCACATATTTTTATCAGGCCCAAAAGCTAAAGATATTATTCTACGAAAAAATAAATGTGTGTTAAAGTTTAAAAAATGTATATTCTTATTTAAATACATACAATTTATATTCAACACATTTGGGAACATTATTATTATTAGCACCGCGTCTTACTACCCGTTCGGGTTATACGCACTTACGCTAATGTATAATGGTAGGATGATTGTGAGATGAAATGGAGGACCTACAGTTTAACGTGGAATCCGAACCACGGTGGAGGCCTGGCATTCCCCACATTCACAAGATGTCTTGTCAGAGATGAAGGAAGGGTTTGGTAATCAGATATATCTGTGCCGGGATCGAGGATTGAACCCCGGCCGCCAGCTCAGAAGTCTGACACCTTACCCCTAGACCACCAGGTCACCTGGTGTAAAAATTACTTTAATTTAATTTGGTGACCTGGTGGTCTAGGGGTAAGGTGTCAGACTTCTGAGCTGGCGGCCGGGGTTCAATCCTCGATCCCGGCACAGATATATCTG
Source organism: Timema cristinae (assembly GCA_039000515.1). Classification (NCBI taxonomy): domain Eukaryota; kingdom Metazoa; phylum Arthropoda; class Insecta; order Phasmatodea; family Timematidae; genus Timema; species Timema cristinae. The sequence continues at coordinate 47,835,698 of JBCFYV010000100.1, read as the reverse complement.
ATTACCAAACCCTTCCTTCACCTCTGACAAGATATATTGTGAATGTGAGGAATGCCAGGCCTCCACCGTGGTTCAGATTCCACGTTAAACTGTAGGTCCTTCATTTCATCTCATAATCACCTTACCATTACACATTAGCGTAAGAGCGTATAACCCGAACGGGTAGTAAGACGCGGTGGTAATAATACTTTAATTTGTTTTATTGGAGAAACTTATTTACTTTCTCATATCAAGAGAGTTGTGATCGGGAAAATAAATGTATCTGCAGATTATGACAAGTTTTTACGTTTTATGTAAACAAAAATCAAAAAAAGTGTGTTTTATAATTCTGTCTGTTCCCATGTCTGTCTGTCAATCTGTACCTGGCCACGGATCTAAAACTATTTAATGGATTTAGCTCAAATTTATATTTTATATATTATATATTATAGGGCTATGCCGCAAATCTGTTGTTTTTTTACCCTGGCTATTCAATTAAGGATAGTTTCTATTAATGGGATAAAAAAAATATTCAAATTTTTTGAAAATGTTTTTAATGATTTTCTTTAAAATACATATTTAGGATTTATATATGACATGGAAAATAGCACGATGTATGATTTTTGGGCAAAAATTCGTATAAGGTTAGTTTAATGATTGATTTTTCAAAAACTTGAATTATAAAAAAAAAAAACCATCTAATTCCAAATGGGTATCTTTGGAGTGTTAGTATTAACAATTAAAACTGTATATATATTTTTGAGGTAAAAACTCATTTATCGGTAGTTTACTCGTAACTGATTTTTCAAAAATTTAAAATATTTTTAAAATTGTATTTTAGAAGTGTTTGATATGACAAATAATCCAATTTACTTGGTTTTGAGTAAAAAATGTATAAAGCTTTGTTTACTGAAGAGTTATTTTTGCAAATCAATATAACGATTTTGCTTAAAATATGTATCTGGGGAGTTTTGGACATGACAAATAAAACTGTTTAGTTATTTAGGTGAAGGAGGGGATAATTTAGCTATGTGTTGTTCATTGATGACTTTTTACCTTGATATTTAAAAAATAGCTTTAATGATTTGGTTCACAATAGATATCGGGATACAGAGACTATGTTATATATCAATAAGAAAATATTATCTTTCCTAATCTAAAATACATTAGTAGTAAGGAAATTATAATTTAGTTAAAAGATTATTAATATTTATTATTGAGATAGAATAAATATATAGGATACGTGTAAAATATTAAAAAGTATTACATATTAAAGTTTTAATCGACAGGTTTATAAAGATTTTAAAATATTTTAAGTTTTAGATTATTAAAATATTTTGATAACATTTTAATAATACGCATAGCATATCTATAAGTTCTATCTCAATTTTATATATATTTAAATTCTTAATCTTTTAATTGGATTATAATTAATTGACTAGCTATTATTATATCAAGTTCCTTACTAAATTTTTCACAGTATTTTTAAAAAATAAAATAAATTAATCTGAGGGTTGTTTGGTTACAAGAAAATATAGTGACCTTGAATATTGAATTACAAATAGGAATATGTTAATTGTTTACCATGATAAATAAGAATAAGATTTATTTTTACAAATAAAAAATAATTTTAGGATAGTTTCTATAAATAATATACTATTGTATATTTAAATTTTGTTTGATATATTTGAAATATTTATTTTTAAATGATTATATAAGGAGTAATTATTGTGATTAACAAGATAATCTGTTTGTTTTTGAGTAAAATTTATTGAAGGGTAGTTTACTTAAAAATGTTATTTTTGAAAATTTTCTTCAAATTATGGTTCACAATATGAGAAAGTTAGCGCGAATGAGTCTTACCAACTATTTTATATATTTATTTATTTCCTTTCTATGTTAACTATATAATTTTATTAGTGATTAATTTTGTCTTCCGGAAAGATCGTTTTTTATTTGGCGGCCCATTCTTATATTTAAATTCTCAATGCAGCCGTTTAGCCCAACAAAATTGGTCCAGGTCAGGTCTAAGGCGCCACTTTAACTGTTTGTGGTTCGAATACCAGTCATCTATACTGAGTATGTTTTTCTTTAATTGTTTTCTACTCTCCCTCCACGAAAATGTGGATACACTTACTCATTCCTAACACATTAGCGTAATAAGTTTTTATCCCAACAACCCAAACGTGTAGTAAGACGCAGTTATATATTATATTAAAATACAGCAATTAAGATACGCATATAGTTGACCTGGTGGTCTAGGGGTAAGGTGTCAGACTTCTGTGCTGGGGTCTGGGGTTCAATCCTCGGTCCCGGCACAGATTTATCTGATTATCAAACCCTTGCTTCACCTCTGACAAGACGTGTATTCATTACAACTTGTGAATGTGGGCAATACCAGGCCTCCACCGTGGTTCGGATCCCACGTTAAACTGTAGGTCCTCCATTTCATCTCACAATCACCCTACCATTACACATTAGCTTAAGTGCGTATAACCCGAACGGGTAGTAAGACGCGGTGCTAATAATAATAATAATAATAATAATAATAATAATAATAATAATAATAATAATAATAATAATAGGATACGCAAATGGTTTATCTTTGTTAATAGTAAATAATCTGTTACAAGAAATGTAGAAGTTTTATTAAAGGCAAGTAAAGAAATGGGTTTAGAAGCGAACGCTGAAAAGACTAAGTATATGGTAAACACAGAAATAGCAGATTGAGGACGATAATTTAGATATTACAGTAAACAACGTTTCATTTGATAGGGTTAATAAATTCAAATATTTAGGAACAATTTTATCTAGCGATGACAATATTAGATTGGAGATTAGGAAAAGAATTCAGTCGAAAAGTGCTTGTTATTATTCGGTCATTAAGTTGTTGGCATCTCGCCTGCTGTTCAAAAATGTAAAACTCAAAATATACAAAGCCGTAATTTTTACGGTTGTTCTTATGGTTGCGAAACATGGCCTCTTACTTTAAATGTCAAAATAAATTTAGGGTGTTCGAAAACAAAGCACTTAGGAAGATATTTGATCCAAAATTGGATGAAGATATGGGGGAGTGGAGGAGGCTAAATAATGATGAGCTGCATAATCTGTACTCATCATCAGACATTGTTAGGGTAGTAAAATCTCGCAAGCTAAGTGGGTAGGTCATGCAGTGCGAATGGGAGGTTCTAGAACCGCGTTCAAGGTATAGACTGGCAAACCAAATGGAAAGAGACCATTGGGAAGACCCAGACGTAGATGTAAGACTAATATTTGGATAGACAGATAGGGTGTAATGAGGTAGAATGGATAGAATTAGTGCAAGATAGAGATAGGTGGCGAATTTTAGTGGATGCGGTAACGAACTTGCGAGTTACTAATGTCATTATTGAGTAAGTATGTAAGTAATATATTAAATATTCTTTCACTTCACATTAAGAAACTTCAAACTCAAATATTGAAACTTCTATCACAGCTAAAAAAATAAAATAACAAATAAATATACGCGATGAGAAAACTTTTAAATCCTGAGGTAAGAGTCAAGGATGAGGAAGGGCGAAAGGGAATGTTGCGCGGTAGATGCAAGACTTAGGAATTTCGAGTTGACGTAACGCAAGAGGATTCTGCTAAGAAGAACGCGGCTGTGGGGAGGAAAGAGAAAAGAAAGAAATTGATCTCCCTCCGTCAAATACTCCCAAGCTCCCCAAGCTCTCCGAATCTACACGTCAAGCCCGTGAGCCGAGTTAGAGGGTCTCCGATGCGCTATTGACGTCAATAAACCCGAAGGTATAGTACATCGCCGTGCGTGACACACACATAGGCCTTGCGCCTATTCCACCCCACCACAACCGACATAAAAACGGATTAACGCGGATTTCAGGTGACAGCAACGAAAACTTGTGTCGGGAAACGACATCGTAAAAGTGTTTGGTTAGTGCTTTCCCTCCAAAGCGCCCTCCGAATGGAGGCGGAAGGTGAGATCGGCTGGTAACGAGCGAACTAGAGAGATAAAATGGATATAAATGTTTGAATTATTCACCAAGGGCGTGTGCTTGGATTATTTAAGAGGCTTTCTTACTTTGATGTCCAGGACCTTTTCATGAATGTCTTCATTTATAATTTAGAAGATGCTTAGAAACTATTTCGGTGTTACCGACTCGTTAAAGATCCAAGGTACGGAAAAATCTTGAGTAAAAAATTTGGGTACAGTACATACCAAGAGCACTACTTATCAACAGAATGAGAGCATAGGTGGGCAAACTGATCAAAAACCTCCAACTCATCTAATCTGGTTTGTCGATGACTGGGAGGTCAGTGGTTTGAATCCTTATATTATGCACCAGTTTTTATTTTTGCTAAATGGTTTCTTACGCGTCACTAAGTGTCAGGAGCAGATACTCTTGCTTGACTGTGAGGGTAGGTTCAGGATTCACTTTTAAGACCTGTGCGCTGGTTTCCAAACCCTTCGTCCACTCGAATGTAGGTACATTTCTTTTAGATTACACTTTCCTCATTCCTACAAATTCAAGTAATTAAAATGATTTTGCTATAGACGGTTTGTAAGACGTGGTATATATATTTACACCACGTCTTACGAACCGTCTAGTCCAAAACCATTTTAATTAATGTGCACTCAGTCTTCAGCTGATAGTGCTTCCCGCACCATCTGGGATAAAGCATATATCCTAGGGAAACCCTGACACTGTGGTGGTTGCCCGATGCCTTCCGCACTGGGTATTCTATGAGCGCGCGAGAAAGAGTCTACGAAATTAGCTAGAAGGGTAATTTAACAAAACTTCCAAAGATATTTTACATACCACAATCGACATGGGATCCAACGACTTTACTTCCCTTCCAAAGGAAATTGTGCAACGGATTTTTATCGCTCAAATCCATCGAACTCGGCTGGGTTTGAACCATAAACATCTGGTCCTAAAGGCGAACACTTTAATCCAATAGCACTGAGGCCTGCTCCCCTCTCTCTCTCTCTATCAATCTATATATATATTATTATTATTATTATTATTATAAATAAGCTAGTTTCCCACTCTCCATCAACGCGAAAGCGAGCATAAGTTCTCTAAATTATTATATCTTTACCGCTACCCCCTAGCGTAATTAAATTAGTATTATTGGCTGAATGGGAGGTAAGACGTAGTAAAAATTATGGTATTAAACATGTATTTTTCCAAAGTCACTTTTATTCCATGATCTCGATCAGTTCAGAGTTGTCCGGGGAAAACTTTCATGTTATGTGAACGTTAAGTGAAGATTACCACCCGTTCTAGCTCTCCAATCATATTGCGAGCAAAGTCAACAAAGTCTATTTAGTACTTCATTTGTTTGTTTATGGAATGCAGACGACTTCTTTCTTTAGTATAGTTTGTACGCGTTTCACGAACTCTAAAACGGCGTAGTCTCTTGCTAACCTTTATTATGTGAATCCAACAAAGCTTTTATTTCAAGTACTTGAAGCCCAATCAGCTTCAATTGCTTGGGTTTCATTTTAGTGAACAATTTATTTTCAAACAATCCAATTTCACTGTCGGTGTTTTGCTCGAGTTTTTACGTTAATTTACGTGAATGGGCCTACTGATAAACACTAGTTTATTTACGTCAAGGGAACCTTAAGTAAACGTTACGTTACGTAAACGTTAAGTTTATCGTGATCACGAAATTTTTGTAGAAACATGCAGTTTCCACCGAAAGAGGCAATATGGAAAATGACGCCTATTTTCTTTTCCAACCCTTTTCAATTATAATTAAGTTTCGTGCATTGATTATTAAATACTCTTTTCATCTGTACAAGGCAACAAGAATAATTATGTCGTTTAAGAAGCTGAAACAAAATTCAGCTGATTAATGAATGGGAATCATCTTTTTAGAGAAAGCCTGAACCATTAAAACCGACCTAGAATCAAATTCAGCCTTTAAGATAAGAACCAGAGGGGTAGCAAAAATACAATAGCTACTGGAATTATTTAAATTACAATTTTACTATCTTACCAAACATATTGGAAGCTTCAGCTTGTGATGGGAAATAATTTACACTCGAGTTTCCAGAGCTGCGCAATTAACTGTGCAAAAAAATGTTCAAACATAAAATTTTACTGATAAACTACAAAATTATCAATAACAATTAACAATTTAGTTTTATAATTAAGACATCTTAAGGGAGTATACTGATAATAAGTACTAATACTATCCTACTAACTTTTAATTCCTTCTAAGTGACCAAGTAGCCACGACTAAAAACTTAAAGTCCCTGGTTTAGATCCAGGGTGAAGATAAAACAATGAATTTATAAATGTTGAGCCCTTATTCCAAAAAATCATTAATATCAAATGCTAAGACTTAATATTTAACTAATGTTTGTGAATTGAATTTAAATTTGAAAATATTAAGTGGTGTCTAGTAAATAATAATACATTGGTCAGACGTTTTAAATAGATTACACTGCCCAACACACATTTTGGTGTCCTACAAGTTAGAACTATTATTCGGTATATTTTACCCGCTGATTCCAAAAATGGCATCAGTTTTACCCTATCAGCTATAGTTTAGGAGATACAGCATAGTCACCCTATATGCCAATTCTCATTTTGTCGTTCGTCAACATTTGGGATCCTTAATAGCATGATCTGCTATTTTGATATGATTTTGACATATTGCTGCTATTCATATTAAATACTGTATAATTAATACAACCACATATTATTAACACAGTTTATTTCAACCCAAAAACATTTTAATCTATTTATTTATCAGTCAATTCATCATATAAGATAATTTGATTCTATTAATATTACATACAATTAAAACAACCACATATTACTAAATCCAATTATTTCAACCAAATTCATTAAACACATACAAATTTTCTTTTATAAGATTGTATAGAGTAAGATCTACCAGAACAGTCCCGCTGAAGGTTCCAGCAGTATTCTGCCATCATGTGGATATCAAACTTCCTTGGTATTTGTCTTCCATAGTTTTTATGTCCCGGTGAAATATTTCTCTTTCTCTTCACTTCAATCACCAAGGTTTTCTGGAAAACAATCTAAGTGCAGGTAATGGACCTTGATACTCATATTACAGCCAAGCTTATTAAAATTGGAGAGCATATCCTCTACTAATTGGAAGTAGTTGCCTGCCTTATGATTGCCAAGAATGTTATTGACAACTATAACAAACTAAGACCAAGCACACGACTCAATATTGTTCATTGAATCTATGAAATGTGAATCCCCTTTTAAATGTCTATCTGGGGACCATCAAAAATCCTTGCTTTCAGTTTTTCCATGCTCAGTCCAGGGAGTTTACTTGATAAATAGCGAAAGCACAAACCATCTTTATTCCAAGCCTTCCCATATTGCTGCATCAGTCTAAGCTCTTAAGTAATGGTGGCAGGATTATTTGGGCTTTGCCATTCAGAGGTTCATTGATGACATTTTGTTTTCTAGCCACCATCTCTTTTCTCACAGGCAACTCTTTTCTTACCCAGCTGTCATGTTTGGCTCTGCTGTCCCAAAGACATAAAAAGCAAGATATTTTGTGAAGCCACTTTTCTGACCAAGGAGAAAATTCACCATCTTTAGATTTACACAAATTACCAATTTATGGTCTTGATATTTTATCTTTTCCAAGAATAATGAGATTGTCTCGTACTTCTTATTATGCTGGTAGCATGATCAATAGGAATTGAGCCATATCTGTTGACATTGTGTAAAGGAACAATTTTAAACTCCGCTTGGAGCTATCAATGAAAAGGCGCCATGTATTCTGGCAAACACATTTTCATAAGAAGTCCTCTGATATTATTACAGAACACTAGGTTGTTTTCCGTAGATAAGAAAGGTACCAAATCACATTAGATTCTCGTCTCTTATAGTCCCTGACTTTACAATCATAAATTGTAATATCACATATATAAAACGGTGATTAATAATATGGAAATTATTGTAGACGTACTGCATAGAACACACATAAGCATACAAGGTGGATATGCTGTTTCTCTAAAACTATAGCTTATAAGGTAAAACTGATACCATTTTTGGAATCAGTGGGTCATATATACCCAAGAATAGCTCTAACTTCCAAAGCACCAAATATTTTTGTTGTTGGGCTGTGTTATTGTTTAATTATACAAACTTGCATTGCCCTTGATCGGCAGCGATGATAAAGTTAGGGTTTAAATTCTGATTGGGTTAATTAGGAATGGTTTTTCACACCTGATTGTTCATATACAGATTTACCATACTCTCTCCATGCTAATATCAGTGTATTTCCTCTAAATTATTATTTCCCATAATATTTTTTAATGAGATTGTATCTACAAACTTCGTCCATATTTGAAAATACATACATTTATAGAATTGAAAAGAAAAAAGAAATGATCTGAGGTTTATAATAAAAGATATTCAGAAGATGAAAGTAAATTGAATTACAAAAATATTTCCATTCAATTCTATTGAAACATCTATGAATAAAAGGGCCTTTTACATATTCTACGGATGTACTTTTGAAAAAAATACTACTCCTTTAAAATTTACCTGAATTCATAAGCTCTTTCACGATATTATTTCTTTAGAACTCATATTCTTCTGTTGCCCCAATATTTATATATACATACCTTTTTTTTCTACGTCTCATTGACTGTCCCATTCTCTCCACATATTTACACTAATAAGGTAGGAATGAGGAAGGCATAATTTAGAGGATATGTATCCGCGTTTAATTGAAGGGCGAGCGGGAAACCATTTAATAAATAACCCACCCTCCTTAGACCAGGGCAAAGTCCCGGTAACCTAGACCAGACAACACTGTTGCCTTAGCCTGCGTATCCACCGATGCGGGTCCTCTCAGATTAAGGATCGCCAAGACAATTAACTCAAACATCCATCATTAAAGCATACGACAAGAGAAGTATGTTTATTAAAGGCAGTCACATCCAGAGGATTCAGGTGGAAGGAATTCGAGGGACCACCTTAAGTTCAGAATATAAATATTAGGTCTCAATTTTAAATTTCTGAAAGGGAATTCCCGTAATTACAATGATTTGCAACCTGATATTCAACAAATGATGTGCTTTATTTATTAATGTTAGCTTAGTATTAAAATTGTGACTAAAAAAAAATCTTAACAAGCTTCGATATTTTTTATCTTATTTAGGGTGCTCCAACGTGAATTAAATTAAAGTAAAAAAAATGATTTTAATAAGATTAAACTTTTAAAAAATACAAACATTTTGAGGTCAAAATTGATTAATTTTTTTAAATATTTTAAGTGTTATTTTATTGTTATTGATAATATCTGTCAAAAGTGATAACTGAATATCTCATGACCTGATGTTTGATTTAGTTAAAGAAGACATATTTTTAATGTCAGATTAGGTTCTTTCTTTCGCAAATTGGACTGTATAAAATTTATATTTGAGTGATAGGAGTGATTTGATGATGGAAACCTGGGTCAAACCGACCCCCCCCCCCCCCTTTGCCCAGCCAATGAATGTTCCTGTTTTCAAGGGCCCACTCCAGCGATGAAAAGCGACCTAGTCCCGTCGTCGGAAGGCCCCATCTGGCAGAGTATTCCTATCGAGCCGGCGGAATTAGGCGTGGCAGGGAGAGTATTGAGCCCCTTTCGTATTATACTACCCCACAACTCCCCGCGCATGTTCGGCTGGTGGGGCAGCCAGCAAGCCCGCTACAGTACTCAGGCAGACAGACAGACCCTTACGAATGACGAGAAGGGGAGAAGAGCATGAAAAGACCCGAGGAAACTAGGAATTGAGTCGCAAGATGAAAGGAAAGCTGAAGGGAATACGAACTCAGGACAAGACAAAGGTAACTCACAGGTGAAGACGTGAGATGGAGATTTTTATTTTTGAATGGGATTCAATTGAGATATTCCAATATTTTTTTTTAGATTTACCCTTTAATATAACCCGCATCGGTGGTTGAATAATCTAAGTCTTTACTCTCGAAAGAAACTGGACTGGCGATGACGAGGAGATCGAAGTTAGAATTCCTGCCGGATGTACTAAGGGTGTTTTATCCTAAAAGGTTTTCCACTCTCCCTCCACTCAAGTGCGGGTACACTTCCTGTTAATTTAACCTTTATCCATAGCACATTATCGTAATTACTTCATGTGCGGGTAGTAAGACGCGGTGTTTAAAAACTAAATCCAAACCAAAATCAGTCCAACCTCTCCTGTGGTAAACGTCATAAAATGACTACAGTTACAGCAATAACTAAGATTCCATTTCTTTGTTCACCCCTCCGTATATTAGACTAGAGCGCCTAGTGGTTGAATGTGTCACTAACTTATAGTTCCTAGGTCTGGCGTAGAACGTTTATATTAATACGCCAATATTATTCGCTTCAGTAGCCGCGTGGTCGAACGCGCTACTCTCGCAGACTAGATTGCCGATGATGGGGAAATCGAGGTTCAAATCTCGGTCAAGTATACCGAGGGTGTTTTTTCCTAAATGGTTTTTCCCTTTTCCTCCATTCCAATTTGGCTACACTTTCCATAAATATAACCTTCCTAATCCCTCAAACCACTAGCGTAAGCGGTGCTAAGAAGACAGTGTTTATATCCTTCCGACATGCATCTGCGCTTGCGTCAGCTATTGTAGACAGACGGTATTACGAGTCCGACTAGCGGGTGCGACTTGTTGTAGACTGGGCCCTAACAGGCCATTTCCAATCTAAACGATAAAATAAAGATGTAGGCTGCAAGCTTAGTGTGAAGTCTGTTAGTATCTCGCTTTGTACGCGCATGCGCAATGATTGAATCAGCTGATTTATAAGCTCGTGAACTGATTGTGACGGATGGTTTTAAAACTTGATTGGGTCTCCCAAGTTGATATTGCCGAGCCGAAAAAAAGGAAAGATGAAGTTATTTAGAGTCGCGTTGAACAGACAACACCGATGAGATTGAAATCTTGTGATTGGCTTAGAGCTTGTCACGTGACCACGTTTCTGTTCTGCTCCTGTTTTTCGACGAAAGTGTGAATCCACATTAAGACCAATCGGAATACTAGAGGTTCTACAGAATGAGCTATGTTGTTGAGTAATGACTACGTAGGTAGTTAGACAACCTGTAACCTTGACCAAAGGGTATTAGGAAAAGGGGGGCGTTGTTAAATTACAGGATTATTGGAGGATGGCGCAAATTCATCAACATTAAATGTATGTATGTTTTGTTTGAATAAGAACAATTTACTCTAAAACTCCGATTACGATATGGTCCTATCTTAAAAGCTGCACCAAATTCTGTTTAATTTAAAGTGTTTGTAAGAATTTCTGTTTATCATAAAATTAAAACCAAATCATCAAGACTTTATGTGAAAGTTTAAAAAACAAATATAAAATACATAAATATACGGCCTACACCTAAAATATTGATTACTTTACCTGCAAACATCTTGGAAAATATTCTATCTTACTTGAAAAAATATGTCGGGTAAATATGAACCAAAGAGTAAATATTATATAAATCCTTTTTCCAATATGACATTTGAAGAGTAAGAGTATTAAGAGTAAAATATCATTGAACTTTCTTTTAAATAAAACCCATTTAAAACTCTTTAAAAATTCCTTTTAAAAATCCATTTATAGGTACAAAATACATTACAGATTATGTATTTTTAATTCTTATCAAAAATAGATTACACACTATGTCCTACGTCATGGGGATAGGTGATACCTTTCACCAATATGTAAAATAGGTCCGACTACTTTGAAATAAACGTTAAATGGGTTCCAATATTTTGAAATATATACGTAAAATGGGTTTCAGTGTTTTGAAACCGGTAGGTAAAATGGGTCTGCGTGTTATACCTAGCTGTAGTTTGAAAAGTATTAGTATACTTGTTGATTCTAAGTATTATCTAAGATAATAATTAATGTTTCAAATTTACATTGTGTCTATTTTTACGCTGTCGGCCCACATAACATCAGAGCTCATTCACACACTGTAGAGCAATCCATTACAACGGAAGCTATGACAAGTCGATAGAATAAGACGATGTTTGTATTTCATGGTTATAAGATTATTTATCACAAACATCTCAAGGATGGAATTCAACGTCGGACGAGCGCTCTATCTACATGTGTTATATTAAACTTAATTCTGACATGCAAACAAGAGCTTTCAATATTTTTATTTATTATTATTATATTATTTAGCACGGCGTCTTAATAACCGTTCGGGTTACACGCTTAAGTACTAATTACGCTAATGGATTAGGAATTGGTAAGGTTGAATTTAGAGGAAGGGAACCCGCCTTTGCGTGAAGGAAGATTGGAAAACCATTTAGGAAAAACCCCCCCAGTTTATCCAACCGAAATTACAACCTCAATCTCCCCGTCCTCAGCAGTTGAGCTCAAGACGACTAGCGCGTTAGCCAACTAGCCTCCGAGGCGGGTTTCAATATTTTAAAGTGTTTAGAAGAAAATAAAACAAACTTTGGGGGGCTAATTCAACCAACCTCCCCGTGGTGTCTCCTGGGTAACGCTAATTGATGACAGAAGACGGGACCCATCTTACCTATAGGTTTTTTTTCTAACTGGACTCGATTTGACATGATTTTGGCGGACGGGCCCCAATTTACCAACCCCCCAACGGCATGTAGTGGTAAACAAGTAGCATACTATATATTTTTTAAGTATCAAAAGCTTTTCACCCAATAAATGCTTGTAACGTTTTCCCTAATATGTCCTTACCCCTCTTTACCATTGTCTTTCCCTTATACCATTGTTGCAGGCGGATGATTTTGTACATTTGTAAGCTCTAGCCACGGCCAATTTGCATAGCGAGTGTCAATTTTCACAGAGAACAGACCACAGCATAGGCCTGCACACGTTAAGAGAAAGAGCATGGTGGGGGGGGGGGGAGGGTGAAAATACCTGCCTGTTACCACCCCCTCAAACCGCAACTAGGGCACTAAGGGAGGAGAGAGGAGTTGCATGTAGACAAATGCAAGTAAAGTAGCCCCATGGCTTCTTTGGTGCTGACTGACAGCTCACAGCTTTGAAAAGTTACTAGACCAAATTATGTTCTCCTACGTCGAATCATATGATCTGCAAAAGAATGTGTTAAGCAGCTGTCACTTCTGACGGTTAAAATATAATTTCTATACATGAAACATATATGACTGTTTTATTTATCGTTGACCTCGATATGTTGATGTTAGGCCTAGTATTAATTATTAAATTTTTTCCACTATAATATATATTTTAAATAAGCATTTAGTCCCATATTAGTTTTATTATTATAAATTAATAATTTTTAATAATTTGTTTCTGTTATATCACAAATAATTATTCGTTAATAGTATTATTAATAACATTATAAATGTGAAAAATCTGTATGTTAATATTATATGTAGAAAAAACACTGTTATAAACCTTTTTAACACTATTACAACATTTTAGAAAACATAAGTAGTTTAAAATAAGGAGTGGTAATAATTAAAGTTAAGACTTAGATAGAAAACTCAGGAATAGCTATAAAAAATATATAGATTTTCAATTTAATGAATTAGATAGTTTTAAAATTAGTAGATGAATTAAGTAACTTTTAATATTCAAATATTGAATATATTTTGCTTTTAATGAGCAACAAAATGTCATATAAAATTTTTCAATAAATTGATATAACATTGAATTAAAACATGAGTTGACAACAAGTCTAAAATATACATATAACATATTAAAATTTAGTTACAAAACTTGGATACAACAAATTAAGGACAAAAACAAAGTTTAAAGAACAACAGTGTTTTAAATTAGTTAATAAAATTGAATTAGTGGGTTAGCATCTCCCAATGAATTTTAATAAAGTAATGAAAATGTTCTTATTACGTTTTTGAATAATATAATAATTTTAAATTTAAGGTTATGTATAAAATCTAAGCCTTACCTTGGTTCATTCCCATTACTCCTTGTGATAACTAGCCATTAGAATGATGCTGATTTATATTCTTCGACATGTTTTGCTATAAAAATACCATAATCATGGACAGCGTAAAATGAAATTAAATAACCATGAAGAAAACTTGAGAATTATGTTCTACGAAAATCTTGATAAATTACCGCTATATTATTTAATTTTTAAGAGACATATGATAAACAAACAAACTTAACAATGTCGTTGTGTAAGATTAGATTCACTACTCTTAAACAGTTATAGCAAAGTCTCTAATAAAAATACAATAACTTTTAACTTGAAGTCTTAGCCTGGTATTTATTTAATCAACACTGCAGAAAGACTCACAAGTATTTTTTATTACACCTCACAGATTTTTTTGGAATACTATAAAAATCCTAAATTCAAGGTTTAGCCTAGAGGGCAACACAATACAATATTGGGGTTTAAAGATTTAATTGTCTTGATACTTAAATTTTCGGATAATGTATATCGATCACTGAGAAACACCCGCTATTTTTTTTAGCACACGCTTTAATGCTATGTTAGATATATATTATTCTAAGATAACTAAAAAAAAACGTTTATTTTCCAAGGATAACACGCGCACACACCGAGTTGATCAATATTCACAAAAGAACGTACAGATTACAAAGAAGCCGATTTAATACTAAAAAACAAACATATTATTCAAATTTGTAATAAAATTACTATTGGTAGCGCCTAAATACTCGACTCTAAAATATTTTGACCGCTTCAACGAATTTTTTTTAGACCCACGCAGGTGGTTTAATTAAATGGATTTCATACGATAATTCACTGATTATTTAAAGTTGTTTGATTTTAGTTATGAGAATAACCGTTTGGTTGGTTGTTTAGTTTTGAAGTTTTCTTTTGCTGTTTAATTCAAATTAATTATTAAAAGTAAGAGAAGGTTAAAGTGGTCTTACACACTGAAAACAAATATGGCCACAGAATAGAAATTACGCTGCCAGTTGGTGACATTAAAACAAAAAAGAGGACCTTGTCGCCGGTTAGGCTACGAATGGTATTTTTACTCGTGTTTAAAAAAATTAAACTTTTATATTGTTTCACAAACATTTTGTATGTTTTTCCCTCTTTATTATCACAAACAATTTATTTATGTTAAAGATATACAAGGCCAGTTATGAAAATATAATAGCATTAAATGTAAAATTTCATGCACTATTTAACCTGTAATTTCCACAAGAGTTAAAAAAAAAAAAACTAGAATGAATTTACTAGACTTTTTTCTTCTTAAATTTGATTATGGAAAATAAAATTATACTGTAATACTTGGGAAAGTATTGTTAATAGTGATTGATAATATTTTTAGTGAAAATAATAGTAATACTTAGCAAATAATTATTATTTCAAAATATGTTGACAAAAGTTACTTTCAGACAATGTTGGCATTACTGTTAGTATCTGCTAGCTGTCATGTAAAACCAAAGAAGTGGTAACGCCACTTTACCTTCCTTTACCACCTAACATTCATCCTATTCTTCTTTGAAGGATTCACTATTTAACGATTTTTCATTTTAGATGCTCTTTTTTCTATCACCGTGTCCTACTAGCTGTTCAGGTTATATGATAATATATGATATATATGATAATTACTTTATAATGAGTTAAGGATGAGGAAGGAAGCAATTTAGAGGTTATTTAACTGTATTTCAGTGGAAATAATAGTAAGCCATTTTAGAAAACAAAAACCAAAAAAACACCCTTAATCGACCCGACGGAGATTCGAGCCCCGATCTCCCCATCATCAGCAGGCCAGTCTAACACGAGTGTGAAGCCTTAGACCACTGAAGATAGCTTGAATGTTCTCGACGCAAAACTAAAGCTTTTTACCACAATTTTTAGTGAACTCCAAAACTTTCAGCAAATTGGGTATGCGCACAAAAACAGTGGATAGATTACTAACCAGATGTTTTTCTAATAGTTATCAACTCTCTCTACACGTAAACGCGAATGCATTTCCCATTAATTATACCTTTTATCAACCTTATCCTATTAGTGTAATTATCCATAGGGTAAGTAAGATGTGGAGCAAGGGAGAGAAAAAAATTACCTCGCTGGTAGTCAAATAAAGTATCTTTAAGGAAAAACGTCTTATTACTATTTACAGTCTCAAGTGTTCGAGTGGTTTAGAGGAGATATACCTAACATTTATTGTTCGCGTACCCCTCAAAGTTATTGGGGTATTGTGAAAGCTTACAAATTCTATCATGTACAGCTAGGAGAGAAAGAGAGAGACGGGATATGGAAGGATAGAGAGAGGGCGAGAAACAATGATGCGCCCAGACCGCAAATGTTCTTAAGTTAGGGTTTCCATGCGGCACGGTCGAGAATATTGTCAAAGCTGACACCTCGCTGTCTGCTGGCAACATTCTGCCAGAACATGCTGGAAACTTGCTGCCATGCCTTTAATAGGGCCGTATTAATGAAAATAGTCAGAAAAGGGTAAGGTCATTCAGCCCTAATCTAGTTGTGAATGATCCTCGATATGGCCCTAACTATTCAATGTTTATCATTAAATCTTATATACAGTAGCCCCATGGCTTCTTTGGTGCTGACTGACAGCTCACAGCTGACTTCTGACAGTCAACATTTAAGTATATACCTAAGTTTTGACTGTTAGAAGTGACAGCTGCTAAACACATGTTTTTTCAGATCATATGGTTAGGAGTAGGAATACATAATTTGGTCTGGTAACTTTTCAAAGCCGTCAGCTGTCAGTTAGCACCAAAGAAGCCATGGGGCTACTGTAGATATATATTTTATATATATTTAAATCTTACGTACCCCTAGATGTATGCGACCCGTGATATACTTTCAAAGCGTAGGCATTAGCACCAAAGCCATGGCTCTGAGATATATATTTTAATATTAATCTTAGTACCCTAATGTACGCACCCAGTTTGAATACACTTTCAAGCCATCATTTGCTACAAACTGGACTGCCGATGACGGGAGATCGAGATTTAATCTCGGTCGGGTTGTACTGAGGTTGGATTTTTCCTAAATTATTTTCCACTCTCCCTCTACGCAAATGCGGATACACTTTCTATCAAACTAAACCTTAATAATCCCTCACACATTTTTGTAATTAGTACATAGGTATATAAACCGAAATAGTATTAAGAAGCGATGACACAAAACAAAATATTTACTACATCAACAGGCCTGTATTACGATTATTTTTTTATTTACATTGCGTCTTAAAATCAATCTAAGCGACACGCACTTTAAAACACCCCCCCAGGAAACGAGAGAAGAAACATACAATTTAGAGATATACCCGCATTAGAATGGAGGGAAAGAGAGAAACAATTTAGAAAAAAAAACCACTCTCAGTACATCATGAAACTAGCCCCGACATTCTTGTTACCATAAAATCAGTCGCGAGCCAACATAAGCGAGTAATTGGGCTCATTTAGAGTTAATGGCACCACGTTCTATCTCGGCAAGGTCAAAAAAGTGATAATTGGTTTTTTTTTAAATCGGGTGCCCCTTTTTATAGTAATTAATTGAAGACTGAAAGACGGGTTGATGTTAGTTTGTAGGTTGTTTGCTCATATAATGTGGGTTTATTGATCTAAAACAGTAGGGGAAAAAGGAAATGTTTAGTCATTATTGGTATAGTTACCTTTAGTCAGAATGAAAGTATTTTCCTTTGATCAAAATGGAGAGTAATAATATACTTCACGTAAGTTATACCAAGCCTTTAGACAATAAAGAGTATGGTACTTGCTGAGTAATTACTCCAGCCTTTAGTTTCAAACGAGCCCACTGGGGGAAAACATGAAATATGCTTTGGTTTTTGCAACGGTTTCAGGAGAAACGCAAGTCCCAGCCCTTTCCCCCCATCTCCTACTGAGGTGCGGCTCGCTACACAATCCCAACATTTGTGGCAAAACTTGGGGTGGTTAGGGGGTGGGGCAATTTATCATTGCTAGCAAACGTATGTAAAAAAGGAGGGGAAAAGAAAAGAGGGACAAAGAGATAAAAAAAATTGGAAGGGAAATAATTGTGCCATTAGTATGTTTTTTAATGTTGGGAAAGTGAAGTTACACTGCGTTGGTTTAAATCATTTGGTAAAAAAAGTTTAAAAAAAGAATCAGAGTAATAATTTCATCGTATGGGTAGTAGAAATTACTAAGCATTTTAAATGTATCAGCTCACGTTTTATAAATTATTATTATTGTTATTAACGCCACGTCTTACCACCCGTTCGGGTTATACACACTTACGCTAATGTGTAATGGTAGGGTGATTGTGAGATGAAATGGAGGACCTACAGTTTAACGTGGGATCCGAACCACGGTGGTGGCCTGGCATTCCACACATTCTTGTAGAGTAAGAGAGAAGGAAAAAATATTCGTCTGGGTTTCTGATCTTTCCCTAAACCTTGTTGATATTTAATAATAAATAGCTTTACACTGTTCACGTATATACCCTTTATTTGCCTTACAGTGTTCCTCTATGACGTAGTTTTTAAGATGCTGTCATAGTGTAATCCATCAAGACTGCTTAAAGTGAGTGTTCTACAAAATCTTTTAATTATATAATTTGAGAAAAAACATAGTTTCATGTCCTTCCTATCCATTTATCATGGAAGTTTTTATTTTCCTTTGTATCGCTGTTTTAAGGTTAAGTAAAACGACATGTTAAGAGGATTTTTTTTACAATTTTATAGCGAGAATTTGTCATGGCAAAAGTAAAAATAAAATATTTATTCTATGGATATGTTTAGTTTTTTTTATACACTTTGTAATCTCAACCGTTCTGAAATATATGTCAAGGGAATTGTGGCATTCGTCGGGTCCGGTAATTTTGGGGTAAAGTGCCCGCCTTAAGATCCGATGTTCGTGGGTTCAAACCCAGACCGGGTCGAGGGATTATTCTGGAGCGATAAAAATTCATAGCACAACTTCATTCGGAGGGAAAGTAAAGTCATCTGTCCCATGTCGATTGTGGCGTGTAACAGAACCCTGGAAAGTAAATGAAAGTACCTTTCCTAACAAAATTGAAAGGCCTTTTCGCTCTCGCTAATATAAACTCTCATGTGCTAATATAATCTGTAGGTTCATAAAATACACGTTTAACACCTTATATAATAATATATAATAATAATAATAATAATGACATTTTTATCAGTAACATTTTACTATGATTATAGAATTCAATATGAAATATTAATTGCGATAAAAATATTGAGAAAAAGAATCTACACAGATATATTTGAATAGAAGTGTTTATATCTCACTAAAAATAATGTTCTCAATATCTTTATCGCAAAATAATATTTCATATTGAATTCTATAATCATAATTTAAACTGCTTCCTTATTACAACTTTCAACATGTATTTCAAAAGTAACATTTTAGATTAATACATAAAATCCTGAACAAATATCGTGATGTCCATGACAGATATTCAAGAACTGTTAAAGAAAAGAAAATAAACTAAAAATAATATCTACTGCAGGAGTACTTAAAAAATATTTGGGACAAAATGTATATATACTTCTTACTTTCAAGTTGGTACTTCTATCTACGGAATTAAAGGCTCATGATTAGATTCCTCGGCATGGCATAGAATAATGCAAATAGTTAAAATGTAGCTATCACGTTTTACGGTGATTAATTAACTTCATGGGACTGTGTGTGTGTGATGAATTTTTTAATAATTATATATATATATATATATATATATATATATATATATATATATAGGTGAACTACTATATCAGCACGTTATAAGAATTATAAAATATAATAGAAAATCACTCAAGAATAGAGTTCTACAGAAAAAAGTTAACAGTTGATCAAATATTTAACCGCCTCAGTGGCGTAGTTCATTTACGCGCTAGTTTCTTGTTGATCTAAAATGCCTAGGACGGGGAGATCGAGGTTCGAATTTCGGTCGGGTGAACTGGGGATGGTTTTTTCTTAAATGATTTTCCACTCTCTCCCCACGCAAATTTGGGTTCACTTTCTATCTATTAAACCTTATCAATTCTTAACCCATTAGCGTAATTAGTAGTTAAGAGTATAACCCGAACGGGTAGTAAGATGCCGTGCTAAATAAATATATAAAAATAAAATAACAAAATACTTCACTTTGTTATATTGTAGTAATATAATTTGAGTTTGAGGATGTGTAATAAACGATGAAGGGGCATAATTGATAGAATATGTGAAAAGGATCATCGAACACCTCAAAAGGCCGCATATACCCCATCCCGCTCTGGAACAATAGCCATACATTATTTTTTATACTTAGCACCGCGTCTTACTAACCGTTTGGGTTATATGCTTAAGGTGCGGCAGAAGGAAGCACGAGTAATTTTACAGTTTTATAGCATTACATTTTTTTTGCCAAAAAAAAAAAAATATTTCTCCAATAGCAACAGAGAGTTTAGTTTTCTGCACATGCTAATATCAACATATCTTGAATATATGTCTAGGTTGTCCTGGAATTTTGTCAAAACCTTTTCTCTTTTTTTAAAAAGTTTTGACAAAATTCCAGGACACCCTTGATATATATTCAAGATCTGTTGATATTAGCATGTGCAGAAAACTAAACTCTATGTTGATATTGAAGAAATATTTTGTTTATTTTGGCCAAAAAATGTAATACTATAAAACCCGTAAAATTACTCGCGCTCCCTTATAACGCACCCTGAGTACTATTCTCACTAATGGGTTAAGAATTGGGAAGATTGACTATAGAGCAAGTGAACTCACACTTGTGTGGAAGGAGAGTGGAAAAACCAGCCATAGTTCACCCAACCGAGATTCGAACCTCAATCTCTTACGTCCTTGGCAGTCTAGCTTAACATGAATTTAGCGCGTTAGCCAACAACGCCACCGAGGCGGTTGTCTAAACAATAGAAAATTATTTGTTGAAGAATAGCTTTTAGATTATGAATAAATATATTAAACTGATCATCCTTCAAGAATGTCCGTCAACAAAGTTTTAAAAATACAAAACAATTACCCCATCACATAATGTAGTACATTTCAATATTTGATATAATCTGTAATGAGAAGTAATTATTAAGTAATGACCCCTAGACTATAAGAATGTAATTACAAACTATATAGCTTGATACTATCATCTTTTAGAATTTTTGTTTAAAAAAAATCCTAGACACTCGTTAGTATTATACAGCTCAATAACAGGTTTAATGATATAGTTATAAAAAATGGGGTGGTAAAATGATAGCGTTTTACTAAGTGCATGCCATTTATAAATTAATGGTGCATAAAGCTACAAAATACTACGATAGGAGACGCGCGCATGCGTGTGTGTAACAAAAGCTCGTAATGAATTCTATAATTTACTACCACAGCGAAAGGAGATTTTATCGTGCACTTTATAATCACAGGGATTAATTAGCTTAGCACTAAACACCTTGACCCTTCATCGGTGGACACACAGAATAAATGCTAAACCAATCTGGTTTGCTGGTAATGGGAATATCAGGGTTTGAATCCCGGCCGGGTGTAGTGTGTGTATGTTTTCCCAACGAGTTCCCCACTCTTCAACCACGAAAATTCGTATAGATTTCCTATGCATCCTACCTTCCTTATCCTTTACGCCACTATTTTAGTTAAATTCGAATAAACCAGACGGGTAGTAATACGAAGGAAGGCTTGTGGATAGCTACTCAGAGCCGAGTCTCGTGTCGAGGTTGTCGTTTTATTGGATTATTTTATTTAACCTGTAATAATCCTGTGTACAGCTCACGTGTAAGTTTGTGGTACGATGAATTGATACTTGCTTGGAAGTGTTATAGAGTCATCGCTGCTGTGATGGTGGATGGCTATGACTATGTGGCTGTGATGGTGGATGGCTATGACTATGTGGCTGTGATGGTGGATGGCTATGACTATGTGGCTGTGATGGTGGATGGCTATGACTATGTGGCTGTGATGGTGGATGGCTATGACTATGTGGCTGAGATGGTGGATGGCTCTGACCATGTGGCTGTGATGGTGGATGGCTATGGCCATGTGGCTGTGATGGTGGATGGCTATGACTATGTGGATGTGATGGTGGATGGCTCTGACTATGTGGCTGTGATGGTGGATGGCTATGACTATGTGGCTGTGATGGTGGATGGCTATGACTATGTGGCTGTGATGGTGGATGGCTATGACTATGTGGCTGTGATGGTGGATGGCTATGACTATGTGGCTGAGATGGTGGATGGCTCTGACCATGTGGCTGTGATGGTGGATGGCTATGGCCATGTGGCTGTGATGGTGGATGGCTCTGACTATGTGGTTGTGATGGTGGATGGCTATGACTATGTGGCTGTGATGGTGGATGGCTATGACTATGTGGCTGTGATGGTGGATGGCTATGACTATGTGGCTGAGATGGTGGATGGCTCTGACCATGTGGCTGTGATGGTGGATGGCTATGGCCATGTGGCTGTGATGGTGGATGGCTCTGACTATGTGGTTGTGATGGTGGATGGCTATGACTATGTGGCTGTGATGGTGGATGGCTCTGACTATGTGGCTGTGATGGTGGATGGCTATGGCCATGTGGCTGTGATGGTGGATGGCTATGACTATGTGGATGTGATGGTGGATGGCTCTGACTATGTGGCTGTGATGGTGAATGGCTATGACTATGTGGCTGTGATGGTGGATGGCTATGACTATGTGGCTGTGATGGTGGATGGCTATGACTATGTGGCTGAGATGGTGGATGGCTCTGACCATGTGGCTGTGATGGTGGATGGCTATGGCCATGTGGCTGTGATGGTGGATGGCTCTGACTATGTGGTTGTGATGGTGGATGGCTATGACTATGTGGCTGTGATGGTGGATGGCTATGACTATGTGGCTGTGATGGTGGATGGCTATGACTATGTGGCTGAGATGGTGGATGGCTCTGACCATGTGGCTGTGATGGTGGATGGCTCTGACTATGTGGCTGTGATGGTGGATGGCTATGACTATGTGGCTGTGATGGTGGATGGCTATGACTATGTGGCTGTGATGGTGGATGGCTATGACTATGTGGCTGAGATGGTGGATGGCTCTGACCATGTGGCTGTGATGGTGGATGGCTATGGCCATGTGGCTGTGATGGTGGATGGCTCTGACTATGTGGCTGTGATGGTGGATGGCTATGACTATGTGGCTGTGATGGTGGATGGCCATCTGTGCCCTATACTTTCATCAGTAATCACAATACTCAATAACAGTGGCGTGTCATGACGTGGGGTTCCTAAGTAAGCGGAGTTAGTTTGAACTGTACTTGTGATATGTTATTATCACTCATTAACACATTCATTGGTCAGCTATCAAAGGAAATGCATTCCAATACGAGGTGTGTAGAGAAGAGCTTACGTGTGATTTGGTCAAATTAGTGCTTTGATGGGGAGAACATATCACAGGTACAGTTTTCATCAAGCTCTGCTTACCCTGGTGGCATTCCACGTCACGCCACTCCTCAATACAACTATTGAAACAGGGATCAAAGACAAACATGGACTTTGGTAGAGCATTATCGCGTAGAACCAATTGTCCTGGGTTCTATTATCGTCTCTAGTTTCGCATTTTACCGAGTTGTTCAAACCTCAACTTATTGTTGAATAATTTAATACATGAGTATGAGTGTAAACCCTTTTCCAAATGTTTTATTTCAAGAAACGTTTGGACTCAAGTCAATGTCCCTTATAGCGGCAGTTTATTTTACAATTGATACAACTTAAAAATATGGGCAGTAGAATAACCAATTGAACTTAAGGTCGCGAGAAAAGGTCAGTGAGTTAGCCGTTTTTATAGCAAAACATGTTTGGTCAAAATAAATAAAATATTGCTCAAGTAAAAACAAAGTTTAATGTTCTGTGCATGGTGATATCAACAGTTGTTGAATATTTTTCATAAGCATTGCGGCATTAGATGATAAACTTTTTAAATGAAAACAAAAAATTGTAATTGCAGGACTCACTCAACAGATATCCAACAATTGTTGATGTCACCATGTGAAGAAAATTTAACTTTTATGTTTATAACTATAGAAATAATTGATTTATTTTGACCAAAAAAAGTGTTGATATATAAAAACTGCAAAGACACTTACTTTTCGTCATGTTTCCTGCCCTCACTCGTTAACATCTATAGGCTTGACCTGCCATTAATTTTACTATTTAAAGCATGATTTTGTGGCGTCATGTTTAGCTACAAAAAAAAATAGAAGTAGTAGCGTAATTAACTTACCCAGGCTGCCCTATCCATGCAAAATAAACACGTCCGGACAACAACACACCATGTGGTCAACTGACGAGACAATCAGGGTTCAAGAGATGACCGCCTGGAGGCGTGCCGTTGGTAGATCTTTCGACTATATCTGAGCCTGTTCTAGTAAATTCTATTCTTCCGCAGATTAATCATTTATAGTGCTGGAGAACAGCCTCGAACATAGTCAAAAAGGTCTACCAACGGCACGCCTCCAAGCGGTCAGCTCTTAAACCCTGATTGCATCAATCATTTGACCACGCAGTATGATGCAACTCGGGTCCGTTTTGATAAAATAACAAATTATATTGTTTTATATTTAGAGAAAAATGGATTTTTTTTAATTGCCAACCTCCCTCTAAATAAAATAATCCTCATTCCATGATTGCAATGAAATACATATCAATTATTTCGTTTGAACGACAAAGTGCTAAATGGCATCATAATGGCCCAGAAAAAAGAAAAGCCTTCGTTGAAGGGTGGAATTGTTAGTGGGTGGTTGTTAATGAGGCATTGATATCGGTGCAATATGTTCCAACGTCATAATAAATAACACTTCCCTTCCACACAGCCCCTATCCCCAGTATTATCATAAAGCTAGCAAAGAGGGCCATCTAAATAGTAGTCAAATGAGACAATGATCAGATATTAAATGTGGAGTGCGTGGAGGAAAAATCCTTTGCGTTTATCTTAATATAAAACAATAATAATATTATATTATCACCGCGTCTTACTACCCGTTCGGGTTATACGCACTTACGCTAATGTGTAATGGTAGGGTGATTGTGAGATGAAATGAAGGACCTACAGTTTAACGTGGAATCCAAACCACGGTGAAGGCCTGGCATTCCCCAATTCACAAGATGTCTTAATATAAAAATAAAATATTAATTTTTTTAGCACTGCGTCTTACTACCCATTCGGTTTAATCGCTTTTGTACTAATACTCCTATGGTTTTAGGGATTGGTTGGTTATATTTAGAGGAAGTATACCCGCATTTGCGTGGAAGTAGAGTGGAAACAATTACGGAAAACAAACTTCAGTAAACCCAACCAGGAATCAAACCCCCTATCTTCCCCCGTCATCAGCAGAACAATCTAACACGATAGTGACACCTCAGACCATGAGGCCACTGAAGCGGGTTTGGGTCAAAGATGATCGTGCCAGTCGAACGGGCGAGTGCCGAGTTAATAAATACCATGTATAGTACCAGAGTAGTTACGACTATGTGGACCCACTTAAAAAGGCCGCATGGTCTAAGGCGTTACTTTAGTAATAGATATTTATTATATCGATTGAAAACTGTAAAAATTCACAGATCATCACTGTACAACTAGTACAAATCACAGATTATACTCGAGAATGAAGATGTTTGGCTCGAGTTGTTACGTTAAGTTACGTGAATCGTGATCACACACACCTGTTTTCTAAACTAAGTTAACTTTAAGGAAACGTTACGTTTAGTTAAAGTTAAGTATATCGTGATCCCGGCATTAGGGATTAATTCCAGAAAAAGAAAAATGTGAGCCAACAAATGGCTAATTGGACGAAAAATATTCAGTTATATTATGCTAATATATACACAATACTACTCGCGCCCGTGTTTGTAGTACAACTGGCAAGCTGAATCACCCGACAACGCTACTGACGACACGATTTGGTCGGATGGTCTTGCGGTTGGATGCGCTGGCCATCCAACATCACTCGACATGAAATAGGAAAAAATTTGTCGGCTGACACACATACACAGGACCAGAAAATTCACCTGATCTGACAAAATAGTCGTTTGTAGGGCCCTTAACACGACACCTAGAACACACTTGACCAGGGTCGAGATGAACCAATTGTTTGAAGTCGAGTTTTACAATTCGTCTCGACCAGATGGAGGAATCAAGGGGCGAGTTTCTGGGTTTGAGGCCTGTGACTATAGTGATGTATATAGCGGGTAACAGGAAGCTAATGATCTGATGGATGAACAGAAATGGCAGCGACAGTTAGTCATTTCTCATGCTTGTCTCTTTGGCCCGCGTTTTCTCCCTCACACTTTATCTACTCTCTTGCTACACGCTCTGCAAACATGACCTGGCATTCACTCAACAAACAGAGAGAGAATTTCCAGAACAATATTGACAATACAGGTGGAGATAGGAGTGGAATAGAACAGTATTGACGATACGGGTGGAGATAGGAGTGGAATAGAACAATATTGACGATACGGGTGGAGATAGGAGTGGAATAGAACAGTATTGGTGATACAGGGGGAGATAGGAGTGGAATAGAACAGTATTGACGATACGGGTGGAGATAGGAGTGGAATAGAACAGTATTGGTGATACAGGAGGAGATAGGAGTGGAATAGAACAGTATTGACGATACGGGTGGATATAGGAGTGTAATAGAACAATATTGACGATACGGGTGGAGATAGGAGTGGAATAGAACAGTATTGACGATACGGGTGGAGATAGGAGTGGAATAGAACAGTATTGACGATACGGGTGGAGATAGGAGTGGAATAGAACAATATTGACGATACGGGTGGAGATAGGAGTGGAATAGAACAGTATTGACGATACGGGTGGAGATAGGAGTGGAATAGAACAGTATTGACGATACGGGTGGAAATAGGAGTGGAATAGAACAATATTGACGATACGGGTGGAGATAGAAGTGGAATAGAACAGTATTGACGATACGGGTGGAGATAGGAGTGGAATAGAACAATATTGACGATACGGGTGGAGATAGGAGTGGAATAGAACAGTATTGACGATACAGGGTGAGATAGGAGTGGAATAGAACATTATTGACGATACGGGTGGAGATAGGAGTGGAATAGAACAATATTGACGATACGGGTGGAGATAGGAGTGGAATAGAACAATATTGACGATACAGGGGGAGATAGGAGTGGAATAGAACAATATTGACGATACGGGTGGAGATAGGAGTGGAATAGAACAATATTGACGATACGGGTGGAGATAGGAGTGGAATAGAACAGTATTGACGATACGGGTGGAGATAGGAGTGGAATAGAACAGTATTGGTGATACAGGGGGAGATAGGAGTGGAATAGAACAGTATTGGTGATACAGGGGGAGATAGGAGTGGAATATAACAGTATTGACGATACAAAAGAGAGTAAATCAAATCCATGTTTGTTCTTTAACTGTCAAACAAAACTGTAAACACACCATTAATGATATATCCAATCCCGGTTTGATGTACTGACGGTGGTTTGACCCAAATGGTTTTCTCTTCTCTCTCCACGAAAATGCGGGGACACTTCCACTAAATTCAACTTTCCTCATCCTTATAATATTAGAGTAGTTAGTATATGTGTATAACCCAATCGGGTAGTAAGAGGTGGCACTAATAAAAACATATATATTGTAGCTCCTTTCTAACAATTCGGTGTAATATATTTAATCTGTTAGTAAGTCCAAGGGAGACCATCTGGCGACGGGCGTCCCGACGCCGGTACAGAATATGAAGCCCCAGCTCAAGGTCACCCACCACGCGGATAACGTCCCCGGATTACACAAGTACCTTACCCGCGTTAATGGAAGGCAGTAAACAGCGTTATTACAGACCTAGATAGATGGCGGCCGGATCGTAATTCGTGGCCTGTTGTGACGTCATTAATCCAAGTGTGTAACGAAGACAAATGAGATTGTTGTACAACCAAACTCTGTTTTGTAAGTTTCCACCTCCTCTTCTTAACGCCCTGCTCTTCTAATTCTATTGGGTGTAATTTCTCATTACTGGTCTTGTAAGCTGTTCCTGGAAAATCGATGATTACTTTCCGAGATAGTAATTAAAAATGTAGGCCCGTTTATTATTAAAGTTTTGAGGTTTGTTTTTCTTTAGAACATTTCCTTCGGGATAGATATAGTGTTTTTTTCAATAAACGCATATATATCTTTTAATAAAATCATATATTTTAACTTAAAAATAGCTCCATACTTAAATCAAAAATTTCGTTCAACGGATAAAACAAAAATTAATAGAGTAATATAGCTAAAACAAAGGTCGTATTGTGGTGCGGTTTTCTGCATTCTGCTTAAAAAAATCAGTGGAACGTTGACTAGGAAAATCCTTTAAAAATACAACTTTTTTAAAAATATTTTAAAAAAATTAAATAACTATTAAATCCATCCCAATTTTGTTGCTGTAAAATAAAAGATAAAAAATGTTTACTTCTATGTATTTTTAAGTCGGAGTGTAATCTTATATCTAATAAAGAATGGACACCGTTAGTGGGACACATGTTTTATTATAATTTACTAACCATTAAATCTGAAATATTTATCAATAGTTGTGTTTCAACTGCATAGTACCTAAACTAACGGGCTGATGGATGAAGAAGATAATTCTAAGGCAGATTCTGTAATGAACGCGCGGAAATTATCTACATAAATGCACTATCAATGATGATCACAAGCTATCAGATAGCGCAGTTACCTTCAACTTGTGAATGCTTGATGCTTCCAAAAGTTCAATGAAAGCTGTACAAATTCGCATATCATTATGGATGTAATAGCTTATAATTGTTACGTACGTTTATAGCTGCATCTAACTATCATATTCTTAAATTGAAATATCGTAAAATAGCTGCTGGGCAAGGGAATCGAAACTGGGACTTTAATACGCCAATGCTGTTATCAGGATAGCTGGGTGGTTATCACATTGGCGTACTTGACTGTAACTTCATGGAAAGAGAGAGAGAGAGAGAAAACCTTAAGTAAATATCCACTCTCAGAATACCCATCTAGGATTCAAACCCCCAACCTCCAAGTCACCAACTAATCAGATTAAATGTGCTTGATATTCAGCTAACACGGCCACAGGAACGGGTAATTTTATAGTTAAACACAATAATCAACTAGTTAAGGTGGAATGGTAGGGGACGCGAGAAAAGACCAGTATTTGTACAGGTTTTATGTCAAAACTTTTTTCTGGCCCAAAATAAATAAAATATTTATCCAATAGGAACATAGAGTTTAATTTTCTTCACATGTTAATATCAACAGTTCCTGAATATCTTTCAAGATCATGGTGGTTATTTAACAGATTTTTTTAAATGAAGGAAAAAAGTTGTCAATAAATTCCAGAACATCTTTGGCAGATGTAGTTCTTTGTATTGGAGGAATATTTTATTTATTTTGGGCCAAAAAAGTGTTTTGCCATAAAAATTGCAAAAGCACTGGCTTGTTTTTGCATCACCTTGCATCCCACCTTAACACTTGGTAACCGACTGGTATATGATTATAGACAACACTCTAGTAATAAAATGAACTTATTATGAAGGAAGGATCGGGTTTGAATTTCGGTCGGGTGTATTGAGTTTTTTCAAAATGGTTTTCCACTCTCCTATGCACATTCTGGTACATTTCCTCTGAATATAACCTTCCTAATCCCTAAAGTCACTATCGTAGTTATTATATATAAGCGTATAACCCGAACTGGTAGTAAGACGCGGTGCTAAGGGGAAAAAAAAATTGAAAATCTAGAGGACGCAACACCCAGTCCTATGTGAAATGAAAAGCCCGCCAATAATTTGGTGGAACCATCCCCTAAATGCCGGAGGCTAGAAAAAATTCTAAATGATAAACAGTTCTAGAAGATATCTGAAGGTTTTTAAGGCAACATTACACCATAATTGCTGAAGCCAAGGAAGAATTAAAGATATTAATTACCAATAGAAGTGCTCTCTGAAGTGCTTTTTATAATAACATAACCCCCTAACTGATTAAGGAAGGAAAAATTATAGATATTAAACACCTCTAGAAGCTCCCTGAAGTGATTTATATGGCAACATAGCCCCCTAACTGATTAAGGCAAGGAAAAATTATAGATATTAAACACCTTCAGAAGCTCTCTGAAGTGTTTTTATGGCAACATAGCCCCCTAACTGATTAAGGCAAGGAAAATTATAGATAATAAACACCTCTAGAAGTTCTCTGAAGTAGATTATTGGTAGCAACAACACCCTAAATTTGATTTTAACCCTAAATTTTGATAGTGTATTGAGATAGTAAAAACGCCATTATATTTGTCTCATAAGATTTCGGGGAGGTTGTTTAAACCCCCAAAACTCCCCCCTGACTAGGGCCTTGGGAAAAACCCACATTTTAACAATAATAATTTATCCAACCATGCAAAGAATCAAACTTGGGATACTTATTTCAGTAGACTGACACAATACCGACTGATCTAAGATGCCAGAATAATTATAATGATAAAATACCTAAAAATTGTACTTAAAATTACAGTAGATACGTTCCGAGTTTTCACAAAAAATACGTAGAGCTACATTATGAAGTAGTGAACAGTTTAGTAATGTAAGTAACCATTACGCGTTACGTTGGCGTATATATATTTGTAAGCCCCTTCCGACCTCATTTTTGCCACCTTAAGCGAATATTTATGACGTACTAGAGTCTACGCACAAGGCCTCGGTGAAATATTAGGCTATTAATTGTGCCCCGTGACTTTTGCAGGTGCAGGATTAATCACACCTTAGAACGACCTTTTTTCCAGAAGCACATAGAAGAATGGGAAACATTTGTAAACGATGTTGGTACCAGTGTACTGACAAACTAGGTTACGTTCACAATGTTTAATATTGGATTGGAATATAAAATATACTTATTTACTAGATAAAAAGTTATAATTTTTTTTTAATTCTTTCTATTTTACAAAAGCAAAAAATCTGAAATAGTCAATATGGTTGATTTCAAAGAAAATTATTTTAAAATAAACAATTATCCTTTATGGGGTTTAAAATATTGTGTACACAGAAAATGGTTTAATACATAAAAAATATTTTTAATAATTATTATATTTATTATTATTTTATTATTATGCACGCGTCTTATTACCCGTTCGGGTTATACGCACTTACGCTAATGTGTAATGGTAGGTGATTGTGAGATGAAATGAGGACCTACAGTTTAACGTGGAATCCGAACCACGGTGGAGGCCTGGCATTCCCCACATTCACAAGATGTCTTGTCAGAGGTGTAGGAAGGGTTTGGTAATCAGATAAATCTTTGTCGGGACCGAGGATTGAACCCCGGCCGCCAGTATAGAAGTCTGACACCTTACCCCTAGACCACCAGGTCACCTTACAATTCAAATTGTATTATATAATCCATTTACTAACTCAAGTATTATTATTAGTATTATTATATCTATAAATTAAAATAATGAATAGTTTTAACATTATACTTAATATTGATAGTAATAACATAATTATACAAATACTAGGACAATGCTTTGTAATGTTTTCCAGTACATTCGTGTTAGTTTTTTCAAATGTATGCCAATTTTTAGATAATTATCAAATATAGATTAAAGATTAGTACGCATGATAACCGCCCCGTCGTGTAGTGGTCAGTACACCTGGTTACGAGACTCAAAGACACGGGTTCGATTATCGGCTGGAACCTTGGGAATTTTTCCCGAAAGGTTTTAAGTGTTTCCACTGGTTCCACACCCTCATACTCATTATCACCCTCATACTCACTATCACCCTTGTACTCACTACCACCATCACCTCATCTCATCGGGACATGGAAAGATCCTCCACGGAAAGGATGTACTGTCAGAACATTCGGGCGTCCCCTGGGCAACAGTAGGCCTACATTAGTATTGGCTACTAGGCTACGAGTGATGTAACCCAAAACGTGCAATAAAAAAATATACACATAATGCTCATGTTATATTGGGATTTGCCCTCAATACACTACACTTTGGGCGGGGGGTTAGCGAGAATCCACCAATAGATGTGTTGTCCTGATACTTTTCCTTATTCATACTTAGGCACTTATATAAATATAAATCACTTTACTCACCCTGTTACATAGGTTGGATAATTTAGGTCACTAAAATATTTAATATAATTATTATTTCTAGACCAGGTGTAACATCTACAGTTATACGGGACTAAACGAGTATTGCAGCACGCAATACTTTTGCCTCTAATGACGTCAGTTCCATCTAACGAGAATAGCGACCGGGAGGGTGACAATGTAGGCACTATTTATTAAGTGATAAACATCTGCGCATGTACAGTAATTTCAAAGGGTTTGATTTTTCATTGGATAATTTTATAATCTGTTTATCAAACACAAACCTATTTTTATGCAATCAACATTGATAACATTTTACTGTATTATTAAAACTCCATGGCATCAGCACGGAATCGAGCCCTAACAATCGAGCGGTCACCTTCTGCTGGCGAAGATAGTGCCAACCTCTGCTGATAGAAGCATCATGTGGTCAGAACAACGAACGCTACAGCAGTTAATCTCAGTTTTAAAGACCGGAGCGGTTACTTTTTTATTCAAATAGTTCCTCATTTGTCCTCACGAGGCTGAGTTGGCCCCGTGCCAAATCCACAACTTCTTAGAAGAATCTAGAAGAACAAGTGATCGAACCTGGAATATCTGATCTGTAGCCAGGAGCTCTGACCACGAGCCCACAGAGGCAGTCTTTTACTTTTAAATTAGTGATATTTTATAGCCATTGATAATGTTATAAAAAGTTAAAGAAACCATATGACTTGACGTATGAATATCTGAAAGTAGATGTAGTAAACGTTCTGTCAGTAGAAAACAATGAAAAATGGGACTGTATTATGATCACGTCCATTTAGTGGGCGCATCATAAACCAAAATGTACACGAACACATGGTTTGATTTGACATTGTGGTCTTCCTTCTGTAATTTTGGCAGAGAAATAACACGAAATAACCTACCCTGAGGGGGTTTATAAGGGATGAAATGGTGGGGGGGGGGGGGGATATAGTGCGACAAGGGTTAGAGTGTAATATATCGAGAGTTCCCTGTACATTTGGCAGCTCTCCAACTGGAAACGAGGAAGACTAAGTTTGCCCATAAACTCGGAACGAAAGAATTTGAGCCAAAAAGAGAGATGTAAGGAAGGGGGGGGAGCTACACAAATGGGAAGAGTGGAGGGAAATGGAAAGGGGGCAGTAAGAGCCTGAAGCAGGTATTCTCCATCCCGAAGAAACACCGGAAGTGACTGAAGAGTTGTTTTTTCTCTCCCAAAGAATAAGAGTGTACTTCAGAATATCTTGCTTGGAAAAAGTTGTTTTTTTCCCCACAATCCCTTCTCTTTTTACGCAGCCCAGACTCACTCTTTCTCTCTCTATAGAGAAAATAAGTCTTATGATTGATAATTTGGGTCATTTTGGGAAGAGAAATAATAATAAAAATGACCTGTAGTTAAAACTACGCGGTAGTAATTTCAGTTCTTTTGGTGTGTTATTTTTCAAAGCATACAAGATGTTCTACATAAAAAAAATCGTATAAAAATTAAGGAAGTTTAATGTCTTACAATTAAATCCCTAAATGCACGCTCTGTGTGAATCCCTTTTAATATTTTAATCGATTTTTTCTTAATTTAATTCTATTTGCGATACACTTTTTCGACACAGGATTACATTAGACCACGACTATTCAATACTTAACTTAACCTAGAACGCCACATCTTCCATTACTGAACTCCAATGATGTCAAAAATTACTGTAATACATGTTTTTTCTCATCACAGCGTATACTAATTACGATAATGTGTAAGGGATGAGCAAGGTTGAATTTAGAGGAAATGTACCCGTATTTCCATGGAGGGATATTGGAAAACCACCCTCAGTACACACGACCAGGATTCAAACCCCGATATCTCCATCATCACCATTCCAATCTACTTTGAGAATGACGCCTTTGACTATACTACCCTCGAAGTGGGTTAAGTACCTGTTTAATAATACATACCCTTATACTAACCGATGACAGCCCCACCCTTTCCATCTATAGTTGGCCTTTATATTTAGAACATCTTGTGAATGTGGGGAATGCCAGGCCTCCACCGTGGTTCGGATCCCACGTTAAACTGTAGGTCCTCCATTTCATCTCACAATCACCCTACCATTACACATTAGCGTAAGTGCGTATAATCCGAACGGGTAGTAAGACGCGGTGATAATAATAATATATTTAGAAATATGAGTATAAAATGCTATTTATTGATGTTAGTTTAATAAAACCATTAATTTAGTTTATTATTCTGTTAAAAGGATCGTTAGATAAATTAGAGGTAATTTGTATGGATCTCAACACATTTGCTTATTCAGTAGGACATTTTGTTACAAATGCAGAAATCCCCAGTTTGATTCCTTACAAAGCTGAATATTTATAAAATATGTTTTGTATCTTTTTCACTAAGTGTTTTTTTAGATGGTAAAAGAGACCGGATTGTTTTATTAGTCATGGATACTTAAATTAAGCTAGTGTAGGTTAGTAATACACTAAAGCGTGCAAATAAAACAGAACGTGTGCCTGCTGCTGTTTATCTTACAAGAAAAACTGAAAATAATCTAAATTTACGAGTCGTTTGAGTACATATTTAGGTTAAGTCTTTTCATTTTACAACTAATAGTAATTGTGTTTCTAAGAACACATTAAATCTCACAGCTAAAATGAATTATGAAAACGGAGTTGATAATTTATAAACAGTAAAAAAAAAAGAAGTGGTAGTTGACCTAATTTAAAATCATTTTAGAGTGAAATAAAACCAAATTGCTTTTATTGGAGACAAAAATGTCATTAAAATAACCAAGCTACTAATACTATCTTCTTTAACAAGAGGAAGAAATTATATATTTTACTATGTACAATGGTTTATTTTAAACTAATCCTAATAATTGTAGAGTGAAAAGGCACGAGAAGAAAATATCTGCATGGGTATGGCTATTTAAATTTGAATAATAAAACGATATCATAAAGTATTATATTAGCTTTATAAAATCACAGCTTACATTAAATTAAAATATTAAACTAAATGGTTTAAAAAAAGTTGTCAAATAATTTAAACTTATTTACTACTATATGATTATTTTAATTGAGTATAAACGTTCGAAAACTTTGTGAGTTGTAATGAATATTTATATAGATCTACTTCACATCCATTATTATTCCCCCCCTATGGTCTGGTTAAGATTTATCCAATCCATAAATTTTCCACTACCGGCTGGTTAGTCAGGACAGACACAACATCCAGTCCCCGGCCGTTAATTCATCATTGTGAAAGGGTAAATCCACGTTTCGCCGATGATAAATTTTAGGCAATGTCGGGAATCTAAATAAATATGTTATCAACTGATATAAGATGTCGGAGATATATATATAGTATATAAAAGCCTACTGTATGATATTATTATATGGCCTGCTAGCTAAACACTTTAAATGTGAGTTCAAATTATTCTCCAAAAATGTATTTCCAAAATAAAAGGGAAATATGTTTCTGAAAATAGCATTACTTATTGTTTCAAGTGTATTACCCGAACGGGTAGTAAGACGTGGTGCTAAATTAAAAAACTTATTGTTTCGGATTGTAAAATTGAATTAATAAATGTTTGTTTATTTTAAAAATATAATCCAAATACCATTATAAATTAAATTAATATTTTTGTCGACCTACTTTGGACGCCCTTGTCAAAATAATGGTTGGCCCCGTGGATGATAATTATGGCTAACTGATTTTGGAGACCTAGATTTAATTCCTAGTTGGATACGTTCCTGGTGGTCCCCCCTATATACAATTTTTAATTTAGCCCCCGTCTTACTACCCATTCGTCATTATACTCTTATGTACTAATTACGAGAATAGTTTTAGGGATTAGGAAGGTTATATTAATAGGAAGTGTATCTGCATTCGCGTGGAGGGAGAGTGTAAGACCATTTCAGAACAAGCCCCCTCAGTAAATCTGACCGAGATTCGAACCTCGATCGCCTCGTCATCGGCAGACTAGTCTACTGCGAGAGTAGCGCGTTAGACCATGAGGCCAACAAAGTGGGTCTACTCCCAAATCATAACAAATTTATAGCAACGTAGGGGGCCTACTCAATGTATAATAGGGCCTAAAAGTAATTTCAAAAATTGTCAGCTTAGAGTAGCTCATAAACCAAGACTATGGCAGTTTTTTTTTGGCCAGCAATGTGTATTTTAATTACATTACGTCTGTCATCTCAAGTCCGATTAACCGGGAAATTATATACCATAACAAGATTACGCTAGAACCAGAAAACGTATCGAAATGAAGTTTTCTGCATTCTTCACTTGACATCAGTGAACACTGGGATCAGTTTGATATTATTTTCATTTCAAATAATTATTTTTCAAATTTGTTAAATTTTTTAATTGCGGTAAATCGTTTACACTGGTTTAAACTCCACTATTTTCCAAAAGTAGAATATATATAACTGCATCATGATGTGACCTCTGGTTCGAGCTGTATTATCTAATTAAGTTAGGTGTCTGTCATCTTGGGGTGAGACGAGGTCTTAAAGTCTTTAAGGGGGCCGTCATTTACAAATATAATTCAATCCAAAATAAAGTCAAAAGATTCCAACGGGGCACTTTTTTATTAACAACCCTATATTTTGTGTTTATTTATGTGAATAAAATGTGAAAAACTATTGTAAAACTAGTTTTCAATGACTTTTTAAACATATTTGCGAAGCCATTGGACCAGGCTTGATGAAAAAGGGCACTAGATTTAACCTTTCCTACAACAAATACAGATTGTATTTTATAGTTTCACAAGAGAAAATTTTCATATATTTGAGAACTAGACGCGAACTTTCCTCTTTTCCTTGAGATAAGAAGTTACATTGTTTCCTTTCCCCTCTTTCTGACTGACAAGACAAAGAGTGAGTGTTGGTGAAGGTCGAAAGGAAGTATAAGCTTAAACATAATAGAGATGATGTTCCAGAAAACAATGCAGATCATTGTAATTTAAGCTACTTTTTCGCTGACCGAGCAAGACCTCCTTAGCTCTACAACCACAAACACAGACAGATAATTGACCACATAATCCAAAAAAGAGGGAAAGGGGGGGGGGAGCGCGACAGAAATAACTTCTATACCCTCGGTATTCAAACTCGGTAGCCTTAGATCAAAATCTAGATGTATTAACTACAGTAAGCCTGTCTGTATATGTATTTATTTAGAAAGACCCGTTTAACACCGAATTAATTATACCACATTTTTATACAAGTTGTTTGAAACTTATAATGAATAATCTAAGGTCACAGGGAGAATTTAGTGAATAAGTGCAACAGTATTTGTTTGGGGATAGAACGCTGAATCATTCATTGCATTATTAAAATGAAATAACTGCACAGTTTCGACTCCAAATTATAATCAAAATAACCCACAAACGTCCAATTAGCCGATCCTCTCCCCCGCCTGCCCCTAGTCAACATCCTCGTTTACGTCCCTTTCCCCCCAACCTCCCCGTCTCTCCATCTCTTTCCCCGATTAGATCGTGTGTAAATCCGATGGTGAACGCTTTCCCCCCTCAAATGACTGCCAACATTTTGACCTATCTCGTTAATGACCACCGCTCACCTGACCTTTCCTCCTCCCTTCATCAGGAGACCATCCCTCCTCCTTCCCTCATACACCCTCTTACCAGAGAGAGCCCCAACAGCCGGCGCACTGCCAAATCAGCGATTAAGAGCACGCCTTACCACACAGTAAGGGGCGTTTACATGAGTTGACCTACAGTCAGTTTATTGCCATCTAATGAAACTTATATGACAGCTAGAAAAGTTACTAAATCTACTTTCATGTATTCATAAGTCAAAGCATGTGGTCTTCATGAAATAATACTAAAACTCCACGGCATCAGCCCGCAATCGAGTCGTACAGACGAAGCGGCGGCCTTCTATTGGCAACGACTGTGCCAACCTCTGCGAATTTAGGGTGTCGTAAGGTCAGCACAATGAGCTCTCCAGACATTAATCTCAGTATTCTATATCCCCCCCCCCCCCCACCGGCTACTTTTTAATCTAAGTATCTCCTCATTTTTCCTTACGAGGTAGACATAAGAATCTGGGTGCACCGGGTATCAAACCCTGGACCACTGGACCTGTTTCCAGGAACTCTGAGCACTATACCACAGAGGGGTAAAATGTTCTCAATGCTGGGAGCAAGAAAAGTTTGAATTTTTAAAAAGTTATTTCCTATGAGAATCTTCGCTGCAGGTAAATCGCAGGTAGATGTGAGATAGAAAATCTCCCTTTAATTGTTTTTCGTAAATACTTTTTTTAACGTATATCCCGGCTTAAAAGTTTACATATCACTTTAATTTATTCTTAAGTTGTTAACACTATAAACATCATTTGATTTACAACTAAAGCAATAACAACCATTCGCATTTTCTTCTCACACTCACGTAACGACTAAGGCGCTTAGGTGGTTGAATTTGTCACTAACGGTTTCCCCGGTCTGCGGTGGATTAGATAAGATTAATACTTGAGTATTTTGAATCAAAACAGTTTCAAATACATCCCTTTTCTTTTAGGATTTAATTACACAAAATATTTAATAGAAATTTTCGTATCTAATCACAGATACGTCTGTTCATCCATAATGCTTTGCGTAATAAACATGTTCTTGCCAATACTTATTTTTTGTTAATTATTACTGGAATAACATTTAATGTATTTTGGCTAAACAATTTTTTTTTTGCTAAAAAAAGTTAAAAGATTCTGACTGGCCTTGAAATCGCATTCCCTTTCATTTTACCTTAATTTAAATTGCTACTTGCTTAGTTAACAGCGTGGTTCAAGTGATCCCTCTCGCAATATACTAGAATGCCGATGGCATTGAGATTGGGGTTCAAATCCTGGTCGGCTCTACTGAAGGTATTTTTCCCTACATGGTTTTCCACTCTTCCTCCCACGCGAATACGGGTACAATTCCTTTAAATTCAACCAATCCTTTACCCTAACTCATAAGAGTAATTAGTACATATGCATATTACCTGAACTGTTAGTAAGACGCGGTGCTATATATATAAAAATGAATGTTTTAGAAAAACCGGCAAGTACTTACCGGCTGAGCCACCGGGACTGTCTGTGAAGTCGGCTTTTGACCGCCTAAAGCGACATGACGCGCCTCGGCGCCATCACTATTGACGGTGAAGGGTGAGGTGATGTTCGCGAGGGGTTGGTGATGGCGGTGGTGGAGAAGTGATGAGGGGGATGGGGGGGGGGGTTGGTACATTAATCACGACCGCTAATGAAATGCATTGAAATAGAGCAGGGGCTTGTGGCTCGCGTTTAAATGACGTCATATATTTAGTACACCGTAATAGTGAAAAGCCAGTTCAGCTGGAATCATTATTATGTACAAAGCGGAACATGACAATGTGTAAGTAATCCACTGCTGTAAATTTAATGATTGGCAATTTTTTCCAACCCTCTTACCCCCTCTTCTTCTTTGTTGGACGATGGTTTGATCTGAGTTTGTGATCCCATGAATATTTCAATGTCATATACAACGGGCGGAGACCATTATATGACAGGTTCTTTAGGTTATTTCACGGAAATTATTAAATTTAGGGAACAAGAATCTAATAGTTAACGTTTGCTTAAGATCGTTCAATAGAGGTTTTTTGTGGGGATGGGGGTTAAACAGGGGTTCTATAAGGCATTCACGAGCTAAGTTTACCTGGATGACAGCTCGAAATGTTACTAGAAGTAATCCCTAATATATCACTACGCCAACAGCTGACATCTATCACTTTGGATGACTGTAATGAAAACAGATGGTAATATATTAATGTGATAGTTAATCACAGTAATTCAGGCCAGTATTATTTATATATTTATTTGAGGTCGGACACAAAGTTTATTTATAGTTTTATTCCCCTTAAAAAAATACTAACACCACTTTCACAAAAACTTCTAACGAACATACCTTCAAAATGGCAGTTGACGAATCTAAACCATATGATTGAACATAACGGTAAACAAGTTTTTTACAATGATGCAGACACTCAGTTGATGAAAATATTTTATTCAGTTAAATATTTCAAAATACGATAAAATAATCATAAAATCATATATTGTATGTAAAAAAATTACAACAATTTTCTCTTTTCCAAGTAAATACGATGCCTGTATTAAAATGTGTGCACTATATTACACAAAATCAGTAACGTTCCAAAACTAAAAACTAAGTACTTTAATTATGTTTAAAATATTGTTTCGAGTTGTAAAAAGAGAATTTATTTAAAAGTAATGGAATAATGTGAGAAAACATAAGTTTACGTTATTTTAAATGTAATATATAACAGGTAATTAAAGATATTTACATTTATAACAAAACTGTGATCTTTTACAAGTGTTGGCAACCCAAAACCTAAACATATGATTTTCGAACTGTCATCCAGGTAAAAACCTATCATGAACGGAATATACCTCGGTAGTCTTTAGGTAAAATGCTCGCCTCAGGACCCGATGTCCATAAGTTCAAACCCAGCCGAGGAAGACGGATTTATCTTGAGCGATCAAAATTCGTAGCACAACTTCCTTCGGAGGGGAAGTAAAACCGTCAGTCCCATGTCGATTGTGGCATGTAAAATTATTATTATTATTATTAGCACCGCGTCTTACTACCCGTTCGGGTTATACGCACTTCGCTAATGTGTAATGGTAGGGTGATTGTAAGATGAAATAAAGGACCTACAGTTTAACGTGGAATCCGAACCACGGTGGAGGCCTGGCATTCCCGACATTCACAAGATGTCTTGTCAGAGGTGAAGGAAGGGTTTGGTAATCAGATAAATCTGTGCCGGGACCGAGGATTGAACCCCGGACCCCCAGCACATAAGTCGACACCTTACCCCTAGACCACCAGGTCAACCAGCATGTAAAAGAACCCTTGATGGTATGTGAAAATACCTTGTAGAAAGTGGTAGGCCCTTTCTCTCTCGCTCATAGAATTCAGTGTGGGGAAACACTACACTTTATGAACTCCCTAGTGTATGGTATTTATACCAAATGGTGTGGGTGACACTAACCAGCAGAAGGTCTGAGTGCAAGCCCAGCGCCGAGTGGATAGAAATTACAACAAACCAAAATTAGTGTTGCTGACTTAATATATTTTTATTCAAGGATCTATTTACACTTTCTTGTATAACACACTTTTTTTTATATAAGCAATTTTAGGGGTCATCTATAAAATATTCTTTGATTTATAAAAAAATATACCTCTTGTTTATTAAAATTTTAACTATTCAGCTATAAATCTTTAATTTCAATAAAATAGACTAACATTGTTTTCTTAACAACTAAAATATTCGATAAAGTCTCAAATAGTATTTATTTGAGAAAGAAAAGTTGGGTAAATAAAAGAGTACAAATGGCTTCCCAACAATAACATTTTTTAAAACACATGAACATCTTAAACTTTGTAATGCTCTACTACTAAGTATAATGTCTCCACGCTGTGCATTGTGCTATAAAGTTAATATATTTACTAATTGGATAACGGAACCAACACATAACAATTATAGATGAATTTGGTTAGCCAACCAGTGGCTACATGGTCTAAGGCACCACTCTCTCAATAGACTTGACTGCCAATCACGGGTAAATTGGCGTTCGATCCCACTCGGGTGTACTGAGGGTGATTTTCCTAATTGGTTTCCCACTTTCTCTTCATGCAAATGCAGCACACTTCCCTTAAATTTAATATTACTCATCCCTAACTCATTATCATAACTAATACATAGGCGTATAGCCCGAATTTGGAGAGAACGTGCTGCTAAAAAAATTGTTCTATACAGGGTGTCTACCATGAGACTCCAAAATTTTAGGCACATACAGTTCTGTACAGTAGAGTTTCATGGTGTTCACACACACA
This sequence comes from Timema cristinae, assembly GCA_039000515.1. Classification (NCBI taxonomy): domain Eukaryota; kingdom Metazoa; phylum Arthropoda; class Insecta; order Phasmatodea; family Timematidae; genus Timema; species Timema cristinae. The sequence goes on along the minus strand of JBCFYV010000100.1, from coordinate 47,793,739 downwards.
CACACACACCACATACACATCTCGAGTATAATTTAAGTCTCTTTTTTCGATCCAAACCACTTAGTACCTTCAATATTCTAATGTGGTCCTCCACTCAGTAGGTTTGGGGACCTCTGGTATAAGGCATCAATTTCCAAATCAACTGCTGGGGGGAGAGAGGGGGGGTCAGGGCTAAAATCCCTGTCCAGTTGTATTGAGGGTGATTTTTTCCCTAAATTGTTTACCACTCCAAATAGATAAGGGTACATTTCCTCTAAATTAATCCTTCCTCATCCCTTCCTTATTAAGTGCAATAATATAGATAGTCGAACCGTTGCACACATTGCGGAACTACTCATCCGAACTACCCTTACACGAACTGCTGGGTAAAAACAAATTCATAATGACTTTGTTCAAAATGGAACATGGAGGTTAGGGTAGGTTATGTTAGGGGGTTAGGATCTGAATGGGATTACAGGTTGTTCTTCAATTCGTGTGAGCCGGCTGACAGGTATACCTTACTTCGCAATTTGAGTGAGCCAATCAAACGAGTAGTTTGACACGGTAAACCAACACATACAACACACACTCTCACTTAGAACTAATCAAGTATTATAATCCCGGGTGAATGTTAGCGACACTCCTTAAGCTAATTTTCAAAAATGGTTCCTCTGATTTAGAAATCAAGGTGTTTAGGAAGATATTTGGTCCACTAAGGGATAAGGATACTGGGAAGTGGATGAGGTTTCATAACGATGAGCTACATACCCTGTATTCATAACCAAATACTGTCACGATAATCAAATCTCGTACATTACGATGGGAAGGAGATGCAGCGCGAACTAAGAATCTAGAACCTTGTTCAAGGTACTGATGGTAAACCCTATGAGAAGACTTAGAAGTAGATGGGAGGATAACATTAGAATGGAAAGTTAATAAGGTGTAATGAGGTGTAATGGGACTGGATAGAACTCGATTAATATAGGAATAGGGTTTAATGAGGTGGACCGGATGAAGCTAGATCAAGATAGGGATAGGTGGAATACTTTCGTAAGTGCCCCAATGAACTAGAGTTCCTAATGCCATAGAGTAAGTAATATCTATGAAAGTAATACCAAAGATAGTAATACCAATATATAATATGATATATACCTATATGGATAGTAAAACCTAGGAAAGTAATACCTATGATAGAAAGTATTTAATGGCCATAATAAAATCGTATAATAGACAAACGTTATTGACATCAGTAATGAATTTTACAAAACAACGCTGCAATTATTGTTCTCTGTTGTTATTATAAATTGTAATTAAACAAAACATATTAGTTTGGCACTTGTATCAAAGGTGAAAGGCCTCGAGCTTCTTCTAGCCTATGGAGCACATTTGACCATTAATACCTATGGGCATATTTGATTATTAATCATAATTTTACCCTCCTCTGTTGAATAGTATTATCAATTGTATTATTCTTTTCAAAGCACCCATGGAAAACTCAAAACATAAATTATAATTGCTCAATTACTATGTAATATTTTATTTAAATAATAGCAGAATGTGTTTTGTTTTAATCTATGAAGTAACAAATACATTTTCAAACAAATCTTGTTTTAGGTGACATTTTGACATATCACGTCAACTCAAATTGAAACATGAGTTCAAAATGAAACCGTGAAGCAAATAAAGTAATAATTATAACAGTTTCTTGCAAATTCTCGACAGTAAACAAGGTGTTTTTTCCGCTGTGTTACCTCCCTGATCATTCCCGCATGGATCACAACTTTAAGTCAACTGTGGAGTTTGATTCTGGTAATGACTAGAGCAACTCTTTCAGACTGCACATGTCTGATGATGGCGCCGTAGGTGCCGAAACATGTAACTAATAATACAAATAAGGCCATCTCTACGATGCCTGCATAAGGAGCATGGGACTCAGATAAGCAAATAGAATTCAATAAAAAAAAATATTTATTCAACATTGTGTCAATTTTACAATTTTTTCATCTTGCAATCACTCCTTCAATTATATGACCACAAATTTATGTTTAACTAGTCATTAATAATCTGTACATGTGGTTTAGTTATGTTAGTTAATTTTAATGTGTTATTATTTTACTTGTTCATTGTACTACAACTTGACTCACATTTTAATGTGTTTTATTAGATGTTATATCTAGTCATATGTATAGAATTAACTAACAATATCACTTTAAATAATTTATACAGATATATCCATTAAAATTGCTTATATTCTCACTATATGAATTGTCTTAATATCTTTATCACAAATAGATTTTATATATTGAATTCTATAATCTAAATCTATTAAAAATATTTATTTGTTGGAGGAAGGCGAAATTCAGAGCTCTTTTTCATCAAGCCTTGTCTCATAGATCTACAAATATGAATTAAAAGTAATTTAAAATGAGCTAATGTCACATATTCACACATTTGTTTCTATTAGTAAAACCCAAAATATTGTGCTGTTAAGGAAAAAGAGCCTTTTTGAAATCTTTCTACTCTATCTTGGCGTTAACCATATTTTGAAATAACGCACAGTTTAGTTAAATATTACGTTAAAGCTGAACGTCTGCGCGGCAATTTATTGCTTACCGAAGTGACCCCCTTAAGACAGACTGCTGGGAGTTGAACTCTTGACCTTCTGCTTATTGATAAACCAGACAAGAAAAATGTGCAGGTCTGAATAAACAGTTGGCAATTGATGTTGTTTAGTTACTTAATAAACATTTCAAATCAATATTGGCTTTAATTAGATTGTGTTTATTTTGATAATTTAATTGAAATGGTTAAGAAAACAGACCGTTATATCAAACGACTATATGAAAACTTATGTATTGACTATGTATTTGCACTGCACGCAACAGTAAAAAAAAAATTTATCTATATTTAAAGACTTAGTTTTTCAAGTGTGTTTTCGAGTGGTGGTAATGTTTTACTTAAAGCACCACGTCTTACTACCCATTTGGGTTATATACGCTTACGTACCAATAACGCTAATGATTTTTGAGATTAGGAAGGTTATATTTACAGGAAATGTACTCGCATTTGTGTGGAGGGAGAGTGGAGAATTATTTTGTAAAAACACCCAACCTAGATTCGAACCTCGATTTCCCGTCACTGGTAGTCTTGTCTATTAGTATCGCGCTAGATCACGTGACCACAACAGCGGGTGTGGTGCTGGTAATCACTATACTAGTGAAATGTATATCATACGTATATAAGACTCCATATTCTTTGTGATACCTCTTGGAAATCACACCGAAATTCCTCCGAAATGTTTCAAATTTTGTTATATTTAGGTTTGGAAACAAATTGTTAAAATATATTTGCGATACATTTGAGCTATCTCGTGTATTTATCTTCTTCCTCATTCGTTTTAATATTTTGATTTGTATTTAAGATGGCAACGGTTGCTACTGTGTAGGCTGTATATAATTTTTTCCACTTGAACCACAAAAGTAATAAAATTATTAATATTAACTTTATGCTTTCCCAATTAAAATATCTTAATTTGATTAAGAACGGACATATGAGGCATCATTCATAAAAAAAAAAACTTTTTTTCTGTTAGCGTTGATAAAATGTAACTATAACAATAGCGTCATAATCCTTTTAGGTAGCAGAATAGTCTAAGGCGTCACTTTCGCAATGGACATGACTGCCGATAGCGGGATGGCGAGGTTCGAATTCCGGTAGGATTACCTGGGGGTTGTTTTTCCTAAATGCTCCTTCCAAATTCTACTTTCTTCATTCCTAACACATTCGAGTATTTAGTAAATATGCGTATTTACAACCTCAAACGAGATGCTAAAATAAAGTGACTGTTGTAATAATAATAATATTTAGCACCGCATCTTACTACCCGTTCGGGTTATACGCTTTAAGTACTAATTACTCTAATAGATTAGGAATTGGGAAGGTCAAATTAGAGGAAGTTAACCCGCATTTGCGTGGAGGGAGAGTGGAAAACTATTTAGGAAAAACCACCCCCAGTTCACCCGACCGAGATTCGAACCTCAATCTCCCCGTCCTCAGCAGTCGAGCTCAACACGACAAGAGCGTTAGCCAACTACCCCCACCGAGGCGGGTAGTGACTGTTGTAGATCACAAGGATCTACGTTTACACCTTTAAAATACTTTTTAGTAATGTTTATAGCTGTTTAAAATGTATCTTCCTGTCTAAATCCGATTGTAGATTCTATCAGCGAGAGATCCGCGCGCAGATTCCAGGAGACACCTTCTCAGTCATGCACGGAAAGTTTCGACAATACAGCCCCTGGTTCCTCTGTTTCACACACACCCGCATTGAGTTCACATCGTCCATTAATAATGCGTATTTATGTTCCGATTCTCTGCCCCACACATGTTAAACATAAATATGAATCCCCGAACTGCACTGTTTAGAGGGAGGCTATGATATCTGTTTGCTGGTTATAAATTACCGAACAAACTAGTTTTCCATGCTCAGAGCAAATATGTGTTTCCGTCATTAATATAAGTGTTTTATTATAAATTGCGCGTCTTGGCTCCATTATTCGTGGACCAGTTTGCAGAAAGATTAGTGGGTACTATTAAACCATTAACCAGGAGACTCCTGAATATACTAATCGTACAACCTTTCCATGGAGGCTGTCTTAATGTCCTGATGAGTTTAGATGACGACGACAGTGAAATACGAGGGTGTACAACCAGTGGAAACTACTAGAACCAATCTTAAGCTTAACCAACCAGACCCTGGTGACCGTTAGGGTAATTCTCCTTTCGGGAAAAAATGCCCAAGTTACCAGTCGGGAATCGAACCTGGGAACCTTAGGTTGGTAGCGAGGTGCGTTGACCAATAACCCAAGGGATCGATCAAAGTGTTTAATAAACAAAATGAAATGGGAACACAGTAAAACTAGGATATTTTGCGATACCTTAGCATGATATTAGTTTGAGTACTCATCTAAATTTAATTTATCTTACATGTAATTTGATAAACGCATTCTCGATAATTAAATTTACAAGGGAACGGTTGAACCGAATTTTTCTAACGGACCCTCATTTTAAGGGAAACGAATTGATATCATCATAAATTATAGATTTCGACGAACACTAATTTCATGGCAAATTTCCAATTTTTCTGTCGTGTGATCAGTGACTTACCTGTAGAGCTATGGTTTGTTTACATCGCCTTGGAAATTATGATTATACCTAGGCAAATAAGATATTTAGGTTTAAAATAATAACTATATTCTTATTTATATGGTGCCCAACACCTTAGCTAAGTCGGTAGCATGTCTATCTACAAACCTATGTGTCTCAAGTTCGATTTCCGGCTTAGCCCAAAACTTTATTATTTGTTTAATGTGAGTTTCCCCTTTCATAGTGACGAATAAACAGCCGGGGATGTTTGATGTATCTGTTCTAGATTTAACTTAGTTTGTAAGTCTTGTGTTGTCAATCGGTTCAGAAAGTGCACGTTAAATAGGCAGATAAATAAAATGGAGAAAACTTTGATGATAATGGCCAACAAATGAATAAATGACGGATATATATATATATATATATATATATATATATATATATATATATATATATATCAAACAGCCCTATGGAATAGGTTAATAAAGTATAATTTTGTAATCAGTAAATCATCTTCTTATATTTGACTATTACCTCGAAATGTCCGTTATAAAAGGTGATCCAATTCATCTTTTACCATTTTACAAATATTTTTTGAGTGTGAGAGTTACCCGTAATTTCCTCGAATGGGGATTTATTTAATTTGAATTTTATCATTAATTCTAATTTAAATCAACAAAATTGACAATAAATCACATTTGAAAGTTTTTGTTTTTACAAGTTGAGTATCTAATTTTCGGTAACAAAGAAATAGGCAAAACAGTCCACCAATTTATTTATATCTGTTAAGGGTGACCTGGTGGTCTAGGGTAAGGTGTCAGACTTCTATGCTGGCGGCCGGGGTTCAATCCTCGGTCCCGGCAAAGATTTATCTGATTACCAAACCCTTCCTTCACCTCTGACAAGACATCTTGTGAATGTGAGGAATGCCAGGTCTCCACCGTGGTTCGGATTCCACGTTAAGCTGTAGGTCCTTCATTTCATCTCACAATCACCCTACCATTACACATTAGCGTAAGTGCGTATAACCCGAACGGGTAGTAAGACGCGGTGCTAATAATAATAATAATAATAATAATAATATATCTGTTAAGTGTCTTTATGTACATATTATTAACCTTACACTGTTATATTAAATTAATTGTGAGTTTATGTAAAAGTACGCCTTAGTTTATCTATTTGAATTTATTGCAATAGTATTAAGGGAAGGAGAGGTCTTTGATGTGTCCTTTTTACAGAAGGGTTATAATATAAAGGAATTTATCCAAAATAAAAAATCTTTTATTTTGCGGTTAGCATTGATAACATGTTACTTCACCCACTTCGGTGGCCACATGGTCTAAAGAGTTACTTTCGCATTAGACTGGACTGCCGATGACGGGGAGATCGAGGTTAGAATATTATTTAGGTGTATTGTTGGGTTTTTTTTAATCACCTTCCCTCTACGCAAATGTGGGTACACTACCTATCAATTTAAATTACCTAATACCTAAAACCATTAGCGCCATTAATACATAAGCATGTATATAACCCGAATGAGTAGGAAGACGCGGTGCTAAAAGAAAAAGTTACTTTATTGCTAGTAACACATTCGACTACTGAAACGGGTCTGAAATAAGAAAAAAAAAAATTAATAAACGAGCTTTGAATGATTAAAATCAATAACTTAAATGTATTTCCCAACGTGTATTTATCGCAATTAATAACGATTAGTAGATCTACATTCTTTTACTGATATTTGTTGTATTTTTCAACTGACGCAATTATATCAGTGTGTGTGTCTAGAACCAATATTGTCACAAAGTCGGAAGGAGAGGTCTTCATTTGATATCGCCACTCCCTTCTTCAATCTATGGTCCCCAAGTCTCGCAACATTCCTCACAGATGTCACCACAAACTTTCCCTCTCCTTGGAGACAATCCAAGCCTACCTTCCCCCCCCCCCCCCCCCTCCAAACTTGGTATTGCCTAGAGCGGGAAACCGAAAGATGAACTCTCGCGTAAAACTTATAATGTCTCCCTTTAGACCAGGGATGGCGAAACTTTTCCAACCAGTGATCCACTGGCTGAATTTTGAACCAGTGTAATGTGCCACATCTTCTTTAAAAAAAATGTTAGCACCGCGTCTGACTACCCGTTCGTGTTAAAATAATATAGCCTACATTTCCACAACAAGATGATGATAAACACAGCTTATTTACTTATGAACATTGTGTGTGAAGATCTCTCAATCCTCTATACATTAACTATATATAGCTGGCGCTCAGCTAACATGGTTGACTATTATATCAGTCACTTCCACGAGAAGTTCTGGTCTGGACTTGGACATAATCGCTCCAGGATGGCAATATATAAACTCTATATATTTTATTTAAAATTTAAACGACCTCTAATGGGTTTGGGTGTTGGAACACTTAGTTAACAATGTGATTATAATCGTCCATTTATTCGTCCAAGTATTTTTGTAATTTTTAGAGATGTTAATAGGTAACCATTTGAATCTTTTTCTAGTTTGGAATATTTAGTTTAAATATAAATTGTTATTGCACTTGTGATTACCAATAATTGTTTGAACTTTAAAATTTAATAATGTTTATTTTATATGTAATATTTTGTAAACTCATTTTCTTTGAAGAAATTATAAAAGTAATCAATTTTTGTTCGTTTATAAGTTATAGCTTTAACATTTTACCGATTCGTTTAGTGAGAAATTATCAGTATTTTATTGTAATATTACTTTGTTTTCTATTATAATGTTAAATATTAACAAGTCATAATATTCTCGATTAATTCAAACACAAGTTTTAGTTATGTCAGGCAGTCAAACCTTTTGAGTAATTTATTTTTATCAGAATCGATATTTAATCTTAAAATTTAAATTTGTTTAGTCGGAATTCATAATGGATATTCAGGCGCTTTGTTAACCGTATAAAAGAGGCTCACCTCTTTATTACTATATTAACGATTTTTTTATTACTATAGGGTTCTTCCAGGCTAATTCCTATAAATAAACAATTTACTTTGAGATTTGGAATATATCCTCAAATATACTGCGTAAGTGCAGTCTCTGTCATATTTATATGTTTTTAAACACTCTTCAGTTTACCTTGTTAGGCCATGTATTTTTTATGTAACTTTTGTTTTATCTTGAATAAATAAATCCAATTTTTCTTAAACTTGCAAATGTTACTATTTGTTGTTAAATTAAATTCCACCTTCTTCCTAGATATTGTGGCCTCTAGCTGTTAGAATTGGAGATAAAAATGGTACATATTTTTGAGTAATTTTAAGTCATTTGTATTTGACAAATATATTTTAAAATAGTATTGATATTTTATGTATGAATAAATACTTAAACTAAACATAATTTTGTTCAACAACATTTGTTAGAATCAGAAGATAGGCCTAGTGTAGTCAATGAACTTTATATCCTCTTTGCTTGTAGATTTGTAAAATACACATTCCTCGTGAGAAACTACAACTGGGCTGGAGAGGGTTGCATAGGAAGGTAATAGCTTTTAATAGTGGAGCAGATAATTGTAAATTTTTATATTTATCAGCATGCAAGAGGGTAGTACATTTAAAAAAAAAATCCAATATTGAAAGCAAACAAATATGTATGTTTTATTTAATTTCCTTCTAGCAAAAATCATACTATAGAATGTTTTTTATATTATTTAATAAATCTAGTTTGCCTTTTAACGATACAAAACGTATACCTAATAAATGACAGTCAGAAGAAAATAAAGCCATACTTAGATTGTGAAAGGAACAATGATTGAAACTAAAATAAAGCATCTCATTTCAAACACACTATTGTCAAGAGTATGACAAAATTAATGCCAGTATCGGTTTCTATTGTCAACGGCCTTGTGTGACAAAAGCGGTGGTGGCGTTTCAATTATTATTTTTTTTTTTTTAACAAAATCAGAAAACAATATTGGATTTTAAATAACTATACTATGAGTATTATTGTGTTTTTTCACTTCAAATATCTCCCTTATAATAGGTATGTTTATTTACTTATTCAATTGATATTCAATAGATTTTTCACGCACTCTTATTTTTTTACAAAATAATTACAAAATAAAATTTTATCTCTCTGAGCACCCGTTGCCAAAACAAACAATAGAAAAAAACATGATTTGATTTTTTAAAAATACTGTTCTGTTTCCTTCCAGTCATCCAAATTCCCCCCTCGACCTCCCCCTCCCCCCCACCCAAGTCCCCCTATCAACGAGCTTATAGTTTCCAATCACAATGCGGTAATTGACTGGAATTAGTTTCGTAATGATCCGTGGTGTGTCGCTAGTGGCATTGTCACCAGCATCGGGTAAGCTAATCTACGTGTGTTGTCCAAAGGTAATGTACCGTGGGTAATAATGTTTGGGTACGGGCAGAAGGTATTAGGAGGTTGAATTATTAATATTAAAAAATGATGACGTGGTCACTTTAAAACATATATATTTTTAGAATTGGGTCTCACTACGTCTCCATTCGGGTTATACGATTATGTACTAATTCCGCTAATGGTTCCAAGGACAAGAAAGGTCGAGTTTTGGAGTATGTGTACCCGCGTTTGTGTGTAGTGGGAATGGAAAATATTTTAGGGAAAAAAACCTTCAGTACATCCAACCAGGATTCGAACACCAATCTCCCCGTCATTGGAAGTATTGTCTACAGCGAGGGTGTGACGCCTTAGGCCATGCGCACACGAAAACATGTTTAGAGAGATTTAGCTCCTAGTCCGTTTTCATAAGCTCGCTATCTCGATAGGACGTCGAAACCAGGGCTGTATAATCTATGAAAACACCAGATACCAAGCTATAGTCCAATCGGTAAAATAGTTTCGGCTCCAGCCTGAGGTGCAGACAAACGGCGATGTGAAAACTATTTTTTTTCAGGGGGTCATAAAACTTAGACATTAATCAGAATCTTGAGTTCCATTTTTTTGACGATCACGATACTTCATCTCCGAGGTGTGGAGAGAATGTAAGGATGTGGTCCTGATAAAAAATTATATCTGTAGGCCAATGTGTGTTTCTATCTGAGGCTATAGCCAAGACAGTCCAATGGATTTCGCTAAAAAAAAATGTATATTAAATGTTTTATGGTCCTACCTAAGAGCTAAATCGTGATTATTATTCTATCCCTAGAAACTAAGGGCAGTTTTATAAATTGATAATAATAATGGTGCGTCTGGGCTATATCATTCTTAGTTCAGTAGTGGAAAGTACTAATGTACCGTTGTCCGGGGGACGTCCAAATGTACTAATCGTACATCCTTTCCGTGGGGGCTCTGTCCACGTCCCGATCAGATGAAGGGACGATTATGGTGAATACGACGGGATAAAGCCAATGAAGATCTTAACATAACTTAAACCTAATTAACTTGGTAACCGTGAGAGTTATTCTCCTTTCGAGAGAAATTCTTCGGTACCAGCCGGGAATTGAACCTTGTGTCTCTAGGTCAGCAGCCAGGGGCTCTGATTACTTTACCCCGAAGTTGGTGAAATTTATTATATAAAGAGTGTTTCATATGGTGATTAAAAGTAAATAATGGAGGGTAAAATGAGTAAAGTAATAATTACTGAAGCATAGTTAAAAAAATGTTAGCTAATTATATTTGACTACACAATGTCGACCTCAGTGTTCTTGGGATAAATTTATCTCTACAGGACTCGATATTCGTCGGTTCGAAACCAGCTGGGTCGACGGATTATTTATTGAGCGATAAAACTCCGTAGCACAACTTCCTTCGTAGGGAAGTAAAGCCGCCAGCCCCATATTGATTTTAGCATTTAAGAAAATATTATAAAATATGTAAAAATATCTTTCCCGGTAAAATGTTTAGGGTTCTTTCGCGCTCGCACAGAGAATATAATCAGTCGGGTCAGAAAGTGCACATTAAATAAAATACCTTACATTAGAGTAAATAAATAAGATTTTTAAAAAATAGACAACACCATAAAGTACACACAATTGTCTCATATTATTATTATTTTTTTTTTAAATAGTATGCGTCGACTTTAAGCTATGATGTAATAAATTTAGGGCTTAAATTTTCCAGACATCTAAAATATCTTTACCTTCTTCCCTCTTTCTTCCCCTTTCAGAGATAATTACACCCTATCCACACTGGTAGGAGTTGGGGGGGGTTCTATAATTTCTCGTCTCGGATTCTTTCCACGAGGGATCACCCACCAGCTCGCTCGCCGTGGTAGTAATAATCTGTGAATAACTTTCCCTCATCTTTCACCCCTCTAGGGGAGGTGGTCTCGCCCAGAGTTTGGGAGTGGGAGGTTATGAGACAGGGAGAGGGTAAGTTGAAAAGGAGAGCTGAGTGTAAAGTAAGAATAATGGATGCGCCTAGGGAGAGTGAGAAGGAAGACCTTTGGGGTTGGAACTATAGTGACGCAAGCAAGCACCAGCAATAATAACACAAAATAACTCATCTACTTTGTCATCGTCACGCTCCGGCAGAAGTTGGTGGAAACTGCGCTTCTTGAAGGAGAGGGGAGTGAGGAGCAGGGGTTGGTAAAGGGCGAGGGGGTTCCTCTAAAGAGGACAACTGTTGGTTTCAAAGACCTTATAAATAAACACTTGAGGCTAGTGCCTAAATAAATGATATATTGCAAATCAAATGTTTGTTCTTAGGTCGAATATTTTCAAAACATTTTATACTACACGATTTTGGTATCTAATGGAACTATTAAGGAATTAAGTTCCTATAACCTTATACACAACGTAATAAAAGAGAAGAATGAGGGAAAAAATGAGCTTAAGTAGGATTCAAATAATGGATGATTTGAAGGAAAGAAGAAAATTCTGGGAGCTGAAGGATGAGGCAGGCAGAAGACAGGGACGATTGGTGGTCTAAGTTGAGTGACAATAGGAATGGAACCTGTCGTTAGACAGAACACCTAATAAGCATAAATATTTATATAGACTTGTATACAAAGTTAAACAGTTAAAATATTCCACTCTAAAAAATCCACACACCCGGTTGATCATTTAGATCTAAATGCCCGGTGAACGAAAGGTAACTGATATAGGAGCGTAGAATGGATCTTTGTGAATCTAATGATGTAATTTAACAGAGGGTACCACACCACATTTTTATCTTCCTCCTCCCCTGTTTGTTCTCCTTCTGCTGGACACCTCCACCAGTTACGTTATAAGCCCACCTGGTTTCTGGCGTTGAATTTATGCTCGCGGAGGTTTGGTGGAATACCCAGCGATACCTAAGGCCCCACACTTAAGATCAGTCGGCAGCACTTATGTGCACCGAGCTGAGGGGCACGGGTTCAATTTCCTGTATGTCCCAAAAATATTATAATTAAATTAATTGGGGTTCCCATCTTTCACAGTGTCGAACTAACGACCAAGATAATGAGTAATGTGTTTGAAGAATTAAGTTTGTTTGTAATTCATGTGGTGATATATTATATCGGGTCAGACACTACACGATTAATATCCCCCCCTAACCCTCTCTCTGCCTTCAATATGATACCTTCATGAAAACTAATGTAGATGCAAATACAACAGTAAACTTCTGCCAACCCGTTAAAAAAAGAACCCCGCTTCGGTGGTCGAATGGTCTAAGACGTCTTTCTTGCAATAAACTGGACTGCCAATTACAGTGATATTATTATTCGAATCCTAGTCGTGTTGCTGAGATTTTTCCTTAAATTGTATTCCACTCCTCCACGCAAATGCAAGTGCACTTAATTTAAATTAAATCTACCTAATCTTAGAGTAATTAGTATTTATGTGTACATCTCAAACAGGTAGTAAGATTCGATGCAAAAGAAAAAGGCATACACACAAACATAAAGGTTACCTAAGAAGATTATAATGTGATGTATTTGGCAACGTTAATATTTGTATCTGTATATTTACGTTTATTACGATTGAAACATTGCGAAACTATTTTATTTCCAAGGACTATGGCAGTTAAATTATTTTTTATCATCGCGTCTTACTATCTGTTCAGACTATACGCATATATGATTAACATTGTCAAGACTAAGCCGATTTATAATACATAAACACAAATAGATTGGCACTAATTAATACATAAACATCACAACAACATATATCTACAATTGTTTTGCGAGTTTAAAAATAATATCTTTGAAAAAAAAGTATGTCACAAAGTCTTGACTGTTCAGGAAATATGCTCAAATTACTCTAAATATAAGCAAGATAACTGCTAACACAGAAGGTGTCAAGTATAGGGTTGAAAATTCTCAAAAATCGGTATCCAGTCGAGAGAAAATAGGGGGAAAATATGGATGGAAATGACCAGATAATGGTAAAAGCCAACTATTAGGGTTTTCCATAAGTCCCTTGTCATTTTGCCAACCTTCCCTTGAGAGCTGCTCAAGTACCTCCTGAAAGGTGACTACGTACCCCTGGGGGGGGGGGGGGTACACGTATCCCAATTTGAGAACCAATGTCCTAGAATATATTTATTCACCAACTAGGATCGAAGGAGATTGACTCCTTGTATAAAAACTGATGGTTTCTACATTTAAATTATTCATAGGAGTGGGCATAGTAATTACTACTCCTTTAATTAAAACTGAAAATATTTTTGAAATTGGATTTGTTAAAATTCAAACATGGCGTTATAAAATAGCTTTGAATGTAATCTTATTTGAGTTCCATTGCCGCCTCTCCGTCCCCAAAACAAAAATTAATGGGGTTATTTCTGTCATGTCCGTCCCCTCCCTTTTTTTGTGTATGTTATGTATATAAAAAATAATAGGGTTGAAAGGACATCATGAATCTTGATTAGAGAAAGCTCTTTTTTTTATTTATATAGAGTAGACAACTGTGAGAAGCCACATATTTACTCTAAATTATAAACAAGTCAAAAAGTTTGTATGAAAAATGAGTAGAATTTCCTGTTGACTGTTTTTTTTACTGTACATTATTTTGTTCCCCCGTCTATTATTTTCAAACGAAGTACTTCACAGCTGTTGTTTTTAAGTATATACTTTATTTCAAAAACATATCTTGTGTTAAGTTATAAAGCGTGTTTGGGGTGAAAGGGAAATGTTATGGTTGTGTTGGTATACCTGGACCTTTTTGTTCGATATTACAATATATCAGCGTCGCATGCAGGTGTTTAGCCACTTGGAGATTCGACATCCTATCTAGTGGTCCGTTGAATGCATTTTCCCTAATCTAGAATCCATATTTTTCTACTGATAACTATATGGATACATTGTAATATACCTGCAGTCTATTAGACGTTTAACGTGTATTAATCACAAATTGTGAATGTTTGGAATCCAGGCCAACGCCGTGGTTCGGATCCCACGTTAAACTGTAGGTTCTCCATTTCATCTCACAATCACCCTACCATTATACATTAGCTTAAGTGCTTATAACCCGAACGGGTAGTAAGACGCTGTGCTAATAATAAAAGTTTAATTTTATTAACTGTAAAACATAAACAAATGATGATGTTACCAAGTCTGGTTTACCCGTGACAGGTAGGTCAGGTTTCATCCAAACCCCGGACGAATGTATTAAAGGTGTTTTTCTAAATGGTTTTCTACTATAAACCACTCAAATGCATGTACATTCCCTTAATATTATATCTTCTTAATCCTTAAATTAATAAAGAAGTTAAATGTCTAAAGCCCGTGAGGGTTGTAGGTTGTGGTTCATAATAATAATGCAGCTAAATAATTATTATTACTATCACCGCCTCTTACTACCCGTTCGGGTTATACGCACTTACGCTAATGTGTAATGGTAAGGTGATTGTGTGATGAAATGGAGGACCTACAGTTTAACGTGGGATCCGAACCACGGCGTTGGCCTGGCATTCCCAACATTCACAATTTGTGATTACACACGTCTTATCAGAGGTGAAGGAAGGGTTTGGTGATCAGATAAATCTTTGCCGGGACCGAGGATTGAACCCCGGCCGCCAGCACAGAAGTCTGACACCTTACCCCTAGACCACCAGGTCACCTCCATTTAACTAACAGGACTAATGAGGTGGGTATTAGGAAGTTTGAATTTAGAAAAAATATACCTGCACTTTTGGGGAGAGAGATTGGGAAATAAATACATTAAGATAAAAGGAATCACTTGCCGAATGGTCTAACGCGTCACTCTCCTAATAGACCTGACCGCTGGTGACGGAGATATCGGGGTTCGATCCCGGTTTGTGCAGTGAGGGTGGTTTTCCTAAATGGTTTTCCACTCTCCCTCCACGCAAATGCGGGTTCACTTCCTTTAATTAAACCTTCCCAATTCCTAATCTATTAGCGTAATTAGTACTTAAGCGTATAACCCGAACGGGTAGTAAGACGCGGTGCTAAATAATAAAAAAATAAAAAAGTTACGTAAACAAATTTATATAAAGGACGCCCCAATACACCCAGCAGAGATTTGAACCAAAGCCAACTCATCAAAGGTCAACCAGACAAGACGAGATTGACGACTTTGTCCATATGACAAATAGTGCGGGAGAGAGAGAGAGAGGATTTAAAATACATACTTAAGAAAGATGACTCGACTTGATTTGGTCACAGACATGTGTGCCAACAGCTTTGCTAACATTGCCAATTGCTCCAATAGTTAGGGGGAAAAAAATACTTTTTAATTTACGAAACAACTGTTATCAAAATATTTTTTGTTTTAATTCTGGACGATATATTGATAACACCGATAGTAAATTAGATTTATAGAAATATTTATGAGATTAGATTTAATTATGTAAATTTAATCTACCCGGTTATCTTTTCTAGTTTAATCATTCGTTTGATCAAGATAACAAAGTGTTTTGAATAGTTAATTAATTTTTTTTTTAAATAGAGCAATACAGACAGCATTGTTATTGTTCAAATTACCATTTACAAAATCGTAATTATTTCTATTTTATAAGGTTGTGTGAAAGTAACGTTTAATAATGCTAGGAATTATTGGGGGGCTGGAGAGGACTTCAATTCAACTAAAAAGGATGAATATCGACCATAATTATAACTGAAAAAAAAACTACACAACACAGGACTAACACCTTTTATCTAATGGCTACATATGATAATAATATCCCAATTATATGTTTACTTTATGCACACAAAAAAAAACATGCTACTATTCTTTTTATATTTATTACAAGTTTATTCAGTGATAAAATTGCTTTAAAAGTTTTTTTTTTTGTATTTAAAAAAATGGTATAGTATAAAATGTAATTATTATATAGCTATTTAAATAAATATCGGCAATATTCTAAAATAATGTATATTTATATATTTTTGTATGTGCATGTATATGTGTACAAGTATACACACATATATACATTATTTTTTACCACCGCGTCTAACTAACCATTCGGTTTATACGCTTGTGTACTGGTTACACTAATGGTTTTAGCGGTTAAGAAGATTATATTTAAAAGAAGTGTACTCGCATTTGCGTGGAGGGAGAGAAGAAAACCATGTTGTAAAAACCACCCAGAGTACATCCGACCGAAATTCGAACCTCTATTTCTCCGTCATCGCCAGTCTACCATACTGCGAGAGTAGCGCGTTAGACCGCGCGACCAGCGAAGCGGTTCATATCTATGTACATTAAATGTTTTTTAGAAGGAGAGAGTAAGAAGGAAAGATAAAGAGAGTGAAAAGGGGGGATGACAAGTATATTTTTTATATAAAAGTCTATTCTTGTCATCGATCGCTTTTTCACATGATTGTTTACGACTCATATTCCTGTACTCGAAGCCTTTTCCACTCTACATCCTCACACAACCTACCCCCTTCACTCCCTTCCAACCAGCAACCAGCCAGCCCTTGTCCTGTACTGGGGTGTGAGGAGGGGGGGTGGGGGTGGGATCTATCTACGTGACAGCTACACAAAGCCTCCCGCCAGGTCCTCCGGCACGTCAGTTGACATACTGTGGACCCCCCCTATCAGAATCCTCAACCAGGACAATCCTTCTCGTGGTCACTAAAGTCTGTTCACCCCAGCTTTTTACCTGAATGACTGTTGGAAAATCATAAGTTTAGCTTTTGGGTTGCCAACACTTGTAAAAGCGCACTGTTATGTTATAAATGATAAGTCACTCAATTTACATGTTATATTTTACATTTAAAATAACAAGTTTCATCACACTATATCAATAACTTTTAATTTATTTTTATCCATTCCAAAATAATATTTTAAACATAATTAAGTACCTATTCTTTATTTCGAAATGTTATTGATAGAGCATACATTGATACTTTTTTTAATAAGTTATTATTATTATTATTATTATTATTATTATTATTATTATTATTAGTATCGTGTCTTACTAACCGTAAGGGTTGTACGCACTTACGCTAATATGTAATGGTAGGGTGATTGTGAGATGAAATGGAGGACCTACAGCTTAACGTGGGATCCGAACCACGGTGGAGGCCTGGCATTCCCCACATTCTTTTTAATAAGGAATCGTATTTACTTGGAAAAGAGAAAATACTTGTCTTTATATAATAAATTATTTTATGTTGTTTTTTTTAATCGTATTTCGAAATATTTAACTGAATAAAATATTTTTAGCAACTACGTGGATGCACCATTGTAAAGAACTTGTTTGCATCGTGATATCACATGGGGTGACCTGGTGGTCTAGGGGTAAGGTGTCAGACTTCTGTGCTGGCGGCCGGGGTTCAATCCTCGGTCCCGGCACAGATTTATCTGATTTCCAAACCCTTCCTTCACCTCTGACAAGACGTGTATTAATCACAACTTGTGAATGTGGGGAATGCCAGGCCTCCACCGTGGTTCGGATTCCACGTTAAACTGTAGGTCCTTCATCTCATCTCATAATCACCCTACCATTACACATTAGCGTAAGAGCGTATAACCCGAACGGGTAGTAAGACGCGGTGCTAATAATGATGATGATGATGATGATATCACATGGTTTAAGTTCGTTGGTCGCCATTTTGAAGTTATATTTGTTAAATCTTTTGGGAAAGTTTTTTGAATATTATTTTTTTCAAGTGTAATAAAACTATAAATAAGCTTTGTGCCCGACCTCAAATAAATATAAATAATATTGACTTAGATTATTGTGGTTAACTATCACATTCATACATTACCATTATGTTTTCATTACAGTGATCCAAAGTGACAGATGTCAACTGTTGGCATGGAGATGTATTAGGGATTAATTCTAGTAACTTTTTGAGCTACGCTCCAAGTAAACTCAGGTGGTGAATATACTTTACGTTACCTCCGATAGCTCCGAGATACATAGTGACGAATATCTCTTTGTACCATCTTCAGTTTCCATGGAAAGAGATTATAGCCTATAATCGAATAGTCACAAGAATAACCAAACCTTGTTTGAAAGTATGAAAATGATTGATTAAAGTGTGGGTGTGTTCGAGAATCTATGAAAACAACTACAGTATAAAAATCTTTCATATCAGGCCTTCTAATGTCCGAAACCCGGCATATCCGAAACGGCTAACATTTGTTAATGTATTTTTTTCAGTAGCTGATCTTCCAAATAAAATGTTAGATGTTGGTAAAATCTTTATTTGTTTAAATGTACAAATAAAAAAAAGTCAAAATATAATTTGTCTTTTATTTTAAACGAAGAACTGATAAATTTAATTTTATTGTGTATATAACATCATTATATTCAATAACCATTTATTTAAATTTGGTATGTATATATAAAAATAATTTTCTATAGCTGTGTATTTTATGTAATTTAAACACCACACACACACACACATATATATATATATATATTTATTTATTTATTTTTGCCTTTGGGCCCTTCAAAGGGATAATAATCTCATATCCGAAAATTTGCTTGTCCAAACTGGGTTCAGTCCCCTTTATTTCATTTATCAGAGGTTTTATTTTATCCATAATATTTCAAATATTTCACTTCGTTTGTTCATGGGCTAAGCTGTGTGTACCCCCCCTCCCCCCCCCCCCCTAAATCCTCACCAGTTATAGAGAGATAGGGAAAGTTGGCTGTCTCATATGGAATTCACCAGTTCAGTGCCGAAATATCTAAGGCGTCACTCTCGTGTTAAACTGTTGTCTGGTGAAGACGGGGAACTCTTGAGTTCGAATATCGGTTGGGTCTACTGTGTTTTTTTCCTACATTATTTTCCACTCAAAGCGGGTATATTACCTCTAAAATACTTCCTTCCTACTCCTTACTTCATTAAAATAATTATCATATATATGTATAACCTGCACAGGTGGTAAGACGCGATGCTCTCTTTCTCTCTCGCTCTTTTTTTTTCTCTCTCTCTATAATATATATGTATATACAGGGCAACAAATGTACTCGTCCTAAGAAGAATGGGTGAGAAGATAACCGTTTTCTACGTGATTTTTTTAAACAAAGCAACCTGGATCGGACACATCCTTAGAGGGAACTGTCTTCTGCGCGATGTCATAGAAGGGAAGGTTGAAGGGAAGAGGAGCTTAGGAAGCAGGAGGATTCAAATGTTGGATCACTTGAAGGAAAGTAGAAAATTCCGGGAACTGAAGGAGGAGGCAGAGGACAGGGTGCATTGGAGGTCTAAGTTTCACTGACAAAAGTAATGGACCTGTCGTAAGACAACACCTAATAATAATAATAATAATAATAATAATAATATAATAATAATATATGTATATATATTAAAATTGTTATGTATATTAAATAAATACGTACAAAAACTATCGAAGAGGATCAAACCAAATAACATATAAGTAGAATGACAAATCTGCGGTACTCCTCAAAGTCAATTTATTTCCATGCCTGCAGCTTCTACGAGTAATAACAGATTTCACTTTTACTATCCTGGATGAATCTCTACAGGATAGCGTTGCTTTATTGTATATTGTATGATGATTAGCAATCTAAATCAAGCTAATTAGTAGTGGAGGCACACAGACTCACTCTGGGCTCCTATCAATCGATATTTTAATCTCGGCTGACATTCATCAAATATATTTCATTCGGTTGTAAAACTACATAACTCCAACAAGATAAGCGAACTTTGTGCCTCGGTAAGGTCTGTATGACGGGACATTTATCATATTTTTTTTTTACCAATTTCATCAATATACAAACTATTTTTACCCAAACTTTTTACTACCCAGTAATGTGTTAAGGATGAAGAATATTACATTTATAGGGAAAGTACTCGGATTTGAATAAAGGGTGAGCGTAAAACCATTTTAAAGGAATCAGTTCAGTGCACCCAACCGGAATTCAATTTTACCGATCCCCCAGTAATTGGCTGTCTATTATGGCTTAGATCACTGAATTAGGTCACAAATATTTAAAATGTACCATATTAATATATTTTTTTACTAAATATATGTAGATAAATATTATATGCCTTTGGTCCTATTTAAAATAAAAAATTACTTTGATGGCTCATTTTTTTTTTCACGTTTCATTAATTACAATTGGTTCTTTAACATTGAATTATTAATTGAGAGGAATAATTACATTAATAATGGATGTTAAAGCAATTAAAACGACCACAAAAGCTTCATATATAATTTTCTAAAGTGACGTTGAGATTTAAAAATTGAATCCATTATAAAATATATTATTTATCTTTTACTCAATTTTATATTAAAAATATTCTATCTATGCCAAAACACATCGAGGTTTTGTGTTGTAATGTGTATTTCAAAATAATATTAATTCACGTCATTTATTTGATTTTTTAATTGATTTATCTTATGTCCTAGTGTCTATGTGGTTATAGAAATTACCCACAAGTATAGGAGATCCAGGTTCGATACCAAACAGAAGCCTATAAAATAATTTTCTATTTTATGGAATGGAATTGGTCTTTGGCGAAGTTAGTACTAGTCTATTTTTTTGTACGTAGTATTAAATGTTCTCTTTTAGTTAAAACTAGTTTGTAACTCATGTACTCGTACAAAGCACATTTGATCCCAAAGCTTTATAATTATTTGGTTCCTCTTTATGAAAACCATTTTTACTTTATTCTGTGTCAAAACCTAAACTGTAATAAACTAAATATTTTACGGTAAACATAAAAAAAACACAAAAACAATTATTAGTTGTATGCTTTTAAAATGTATCAAAAGAAAATTAATTCAATTTAAAGCTACAAGGATGTATGGATTCCTCCTGTCTTTAAATCATACAACATAGCAAGATAATTTATTTTTAACAATATATGCCTAAAAGATGTTTTTATTCAAAAGCATGTACTTGTAATTTGCGGTGCTAAAAAAAAAAACTAACAGTTTGGGTTGTGTACATATGTACTGATTACTCTAGTGACGAGGGAGGTTATATTTCAAAGAATTGTATCCGTGGTTACTTGGAGGTGAAGTGTGATATACCATTTAGAAAAACAACACCCCGAGCGCACCCAACCAGTATTTTCACACCCATTTCCCCATTATCGGCAATCCAGCCTATTTCGAGAGTGACGCTTTAGACCATGCAACAAACGAATCAGTTTTTTGGTTTGGTTGAAAACCCACACCATTGGTGATGTGGGCAAACGCATCAATCTCGCCTTGACTTTCAGTTGACGAAAAGGTTAGTGATATTAAACACGGCATAGTCTATTGAACTACTCTTCTTTTAAATTATTCGTTTATGCAAATGCGAGTACATTCCCTCTTAGTCCTACCTGTCCCATCAACAAATATATATATATATATATATATATATATATATGTTTCTAACACAATATTTTACAAAATATATCTACTATGGTAAAACTTGTTTTACTCCGAGCTATCCAGTTATTTGACGACGGACAAGTTTTGTTTTATTGCTTTATTCTGCACTAGTATTCGCTTCCCTCCTTTCCTTATCTCACTTTCTTTTGCTTAGAAATATAACCCCGGATCTACCGGAGACGATGTAGACGCCCTGAGCGCTCAGAACAGAACCTAAGAAAAAAAAAATGATTTCCCAACTGACGCAAAGAAAGACGAGAACTACTCTACTCCGAGCATATCGAGTTCCTGACTAGAACACACGGCGAATTGCTGGGACATTTATATTACACTCCACAGCCCAGTTCAGATATGTCGCTAGTTGAAGTAAACCATAGTCCGCTCCCCCATTTCAAACTGCCAAGAGCATAATATGGTTTCAAAAGTATCTTTCTTCGCTAAACTTTACTAAAATACTCGCTTTTAGCCATCAGCTACACTGGAATGAGTAGTAACTTGGTCTAGGACGTCATCCTAAGAATAGACTAGGTCAACATTTACAGGGAGATCAAGATAAGAATCTCGAAAGGGTGGAAAGGATGGGATTTATAATAATTGAGGTTTCCATTCCCCTTTCTACGGACATGTGGACTCATTTCCATTAAACTACTTTCATATTCTTTACACCTTAAATCAAACCCATGTTTTAAAGACTTTTTTTTAAACCTGCTAATTATAGTATTCACTATAAGCTACTTACATGTAACTAAATTAAATAAATAACATTAAATTGAATTACTTATTCGGCCATGATAAAACTGAACAACTTATGCGAGCGAATATTCTACTTATAAATTGAAAATAAAAATATTCACTGTCAAAAAACGCCTATTATAATAATGATGAAACTCTTCACTACAGTTAAATTACAGCTATTTTAAAAGGCTCCTTTACTGTCCCATGATGAAACAATTCTCCTTGACTACATCACAGGTATTCCACAAGACTCCTCCATAGTTCCATGATGAAACCATTCTACTTGACCACTTCACAGGTATTTCACAAAACCCTTTCATAGTTCCATAATGAAACAATCCTACTTGACTACATGAAAGGTATTCCACAAGACTCCTCCATAGTTCCATGATGAAACCATTCTACTTGACCACTTCCCAGGTATTTCACAAAACCCTTTCATAGTTCCATAATGAAACAATCCTACTTGACTACATGAAAGTTATTCCACAAGACTCCTCCATAGCTCCATGATGAAACCATTCTACTTGACCACTTCACAGGTATTTCACAAAACCCTTTCATAGTTCCATAATGAAACAATCCTACTTGACTACATGAAAGGTATTCCACAAGACTCCTCCATAGTTCCATGATGAAACCATTCTACTTGACCACTTCACAGGTATTTCACAAAACCCTTTCATAGTTCCATAATGAAACAATCCTACTTGACTACATGAAAGGTATTCCACAAGACTCCTCCATAGTTCCATGATGAAACCATTCTACTTGACCACTTCACAGGTATTTCACAAAACCCTTTCATAGTTCCATAATGAAACAATCCTACTTGACTACATAAAAGTTATTCCACAAGACTCCTCCATAGTTCCATGATGAAACCATTCTACTTGACCACTTCACAGGTATTTCACAAAACCCTTTCATAGTTCCATAATGAAACAATCCTACTTGACTACATGAAAGGTATTCCACAAGACTCCTTCATAGTTCCATGATGAGACAATGCTCCTTGACCACTTCACAGGTATTTCACAAAACCCTTTCATAGTTCCATAATGACACAATCCTACTTGACTACATGAAAGGTATTCCACAAGACTCCTTCATAGTTCCATGATGAAACAATGCTCCTTGACCACTTCACAGGTATTTCACAAGACCCTTTCATAGTTCCATAATGAAACAATCCTACTTGACTACATGAAAGTTATTCCACAAGACTCCTCCATAGTTCCATGATGAAACCATTCTACTTGACCACTTCACAGGTATTTCACAAGACCCTTTCATAGTTCCATAATGAAACAATCCTACTTGACTACATGAAAGTTATTCCACAAGACTCCTCCATAGTTCCATGATGAAACCATTCTACTTGACCACTTCACAGGTATTTCACAAGACCCTTTAATAGTTCCATGATGAAACCATTCTACTTGACCACTTCACAGGTATTTCACAAGACCCTTTAATAGTTCCATGATGAAACAATCCTACTTGACCACTTCACAGGTATTCCACAAGAGTCCTCCATAGTTCCATAATGAAACAATCCTACTTGACTACATGAAAGGTATTCCACAAGACTCCTTCAGAGTTCCATGATGAAACAACGCTCCTTGACTGTATAGCAGGTAAGCTACCAGATTATCTGTATAATATGCTACACATAGAGTACACCTTGTGTGTCGAACTCGACAACCTCTGCCTTTTGATGTGATGTTTCAAGTGTGAGGTGAGGGGCAAAGGTGAGGAAGAGGAAAGGGAGGTTTGTTTATAGAAGAGCAGAAGGGATAGGTCCTCAAATCGCTTAAACTCGCGGTGGTTATATCTTATTAGAATGGTCCCTCATCAAATCTAGGAACTTGATATGAGTTTCATTGCAGAGGAAGGAAACGATACTGATGAGTTCTTCCTCTAAATTATTTCTCGTTTTGCTTACCCAAAACCATGGATACAGTTGTTTTAAATTATGCTTCCCTTATTCCTGCATCACAAGTGTAAGTGACCGAACAACCTAGACGTGTAGAATAACAATATGTTTATATTCCACACTACTCATATCAATAGCAAAGAAAATCCTCTTAGTTCAAAAACCACTCGCCCTAAAAAAGATACAAGAATGATTATTAAAATAATACTCTTTTTTAACTGAGCAAAATTATGATAAAATAAATTCAAAATACTAAAATATTTTTTAGGCACCACTTCTTACTACCCATTTTAACTAGCCACATATGTATCCTATTGGGTTGTGAATAAGGAGATATAATTAAAAGAAATGTATCCATATTTGCGTGAAGGAAGGGTGAGAAACAATTTAGGAAATATCAGTCTCAGTACACCTGGCCGGTATTCAAACCTGGACTTCCACGCCACAGGCAGTCCACTGTATTGCTTGAGTAACACCTTAAGGTAGGAGTGTAGGGGATGCAAGAAAAGGCCAGTGTTTTTTTTTTTTTTTTTTAGTTTTTATGGAAAAACATTTGTTTGGTCGAAATAAATCAAATATTGTTCCAGTAGAAGCATGGAGTTTAATTTTCTTAACATGTTGATACCAACAGTTCCTGAATATCTGGCATGAGCATGGTGGCATTAAATTAGTGGCATAACATTACTTTGGATATTAAAAAGACCACGAACCATAATCTAAAGTGCGTTAGAAAGGTGTCATGAATGCCTAAGAGATAGCAGCAGTGACTCAATTCGAGTTCAAATTGGACTTCTCTCTTTTCACTCTGTAAACTTCACTTCATTTACCCCGACAGAAATCAATCTTACTCTGGTGTTTTCCGCTATGGTGTGGCTTATATGTTAGGACCATAGGGAAACCCGTCAAAGTAATAATGTAAGCTTTCAACTTAACCAGAGTGTACTGTTCCGTAGTGAGGGTCATGCGATCTCCCAAACTGTTCTAGTCGAATGAGAGGAAGTGTTGGAACACCTCGGGAATAGTGATTAAAATATACGACACAGTTGGTTTTAAACTCGAGGGGAACTTAAAATGATACAGATCGTGATCTAATCTCATTTTGGACTCAAACAGGTCAGTAGTTGTTTAGGAAGAGGGTTTGACAAACAGAATTAAATGTAAGGGTGAATTGGGAGTAACGTGTTACACGTTCAAAGAGAATTCCAAGTTCCAACTCTTGATATTGTGTTCTGATCCTTCTCTCTCTCTCTAATTCAGTAGCAATTCACCTCCGAGAGGAAACTATTCCAATAGCGAGGTCTTAAAGGAGAACACACATGCGCGGGTACACTGCGCAGCAATTTTCGGTGTTGCAAATATTTTACTTTAGATAAAATTCCCTCTGTTTCCCATATGGAATTCTTAACTTTTCAAACACTTCTAGAGCAGCTCTGGGCAAATTACGGCCCGCAATCTTTATAACAATCTATCTTCAAGAGAGAGAAAAAATAGAGTTAAAAATAATAGAAATAAAAAAATATAAAACACTATTATTAAAGTATATAATAATTATATTTAACACACCGATGAAAAGTTTGCAAGCAGTTTTAAGAATTTCAACAACTAAATTTTCTTCTGGCAGAAATGATGGCTGATATTAAATAATTGGATTAATCTCATTTAGTAATACTTTATCTGTATAATGTCAACTTCTCCTCTTCTGTATTCCTAACTGTTAGGATGTCTTTGGTCGTGGACAATGGGGGTTGGGGGGATAATATACTTGTGTGGGTTCATGATTGACGTTATACTTTGTTTTCAAAGGTTTGTTAATACTACTATTCTAATATAAATGTGATGTTAGAAGTGAAGTTAAAATGAAGAATTTAGTGAATATAGAGAAGCGAGTGACTCAAAGAGATGTTATGAGGATTACTTATGGCCTGACTGACAGATAGGCAGTCCCTGCCGGGTCGTCGAACCTGGTTCCCTGGGATAGAGCGACAGCCCCTACTGGTACTTGGTGAACCCGATGACTTAGCCCGCGTGGCCCCGTGACAAGCAGCGTGGCCTCCCAGCTTACGATCTACCGTAGTCAGCCCAGAGATCTTCAAACCCTCCCATTTAAACCTGCAGACCGGTTTATTTCTAGCTATGTACTGCTGACACCGCCTTTTTGAGTCAGCGCAACTATCCTCGCAACACCCGTTATATCATTCGCCACTCACAACAGCCAATGTTTATAAAAGCATGGCTTCCAATTGAGGCCATTGGTGACAATAATATATTGTTCTTTTTTATGTTGTCATTATACTTTCTCTTACTATAAATTTAGTCGTTCGAAAAATAGTTTTTTATCTGGCAGACTATTCTTATATTATAATTCTCAATGCGGCCCTCCTGCCAAAAGATTTGACCGGGCCTGATTTAGAGAGTTTTAATAAAATTTTATATTTGATAAAAATTAATTATCGTGAGCTCATGGGAATGAATCAACCTCAGTGGTCTTAGGGTAAAGTGCTCGCCTCAAAACCCAATGTTGATGGGTTCAAACCCAGTCGAGGTATATGGATTTTTCTTGAGCGATAAAAATCCTTAGGAAAAGTACAGAAATCGGTTACTGTCAATTGTGTTATGTAAAAGAACCCTGGAAGGTGTGTGAAAATATATTTCCCGAAAAATTGGTACGTTTTTTCACACTAACTCGTGGAATTAACTCTATTTACCGGGTCAGTGTCAGGGGTAAGCGTCCGGAAGGGAATCCAGTTGTAAGACCCGTCCCCAAAAAAAGCAAATTGTGACTTGCCATGGATTATAAACGTCGAGCTGGATAATATGTAATAAAAGAAGTGAAGTTATGGCGTTGATAATTAGAAAAGGATCATTTTTAACTTGAGAAGGAGATCCAATCAATGACTCATAATCAAATATTTCAGGGAGAGTAAAAAGTAAAATGGAGATAAGTAATTTGTTTGAATCAGTGTAGTTAGGTATTGAGTTCACTTTTTCTTCGATGCAAAGTTCTACTATCTAAATGTTAATATTCAATGTCTAAAATTACACAAGTTTCCGATATTCTGTAGTTAAAAAAAAAATTGTATTTTTTCGGCGCTCCTAGTTTTTCCAGATTCATAAAAGCCCTGATATTTGTTGTCTATGGATTAACTTTTCGCTCACCCCATAGTATTAACTATTCGGGCTATCAGCATATTTAAACCATTGATAGGGATAAGAAAGGTATTTCTTAAAGAAAAGTTCCCAAATTTACTTGGGTGGTATAGTTTGATTTTTCCCTAAATTATATCGTCTTAAAGAACCTGACTAGGAATCAAACACACACTTTCATGTTATCGGCAAACCAGAGCAGACGAGCTTGATAGAATATCCCACGTACCCAACGATGAGAGTACCAGTCATAATTAAAGAATCTTTAGGATATTAAAAAACAAAATAATGTGCCTAAACATTAAAAAATACCTCAAGTAATATTTTTTTGTAATTATGTTCGTTCTTTTATAATAATAATTTGTAAAACGCTTTGTCCTTAAACTCACCCTGAGCTTTCTGAAGTCCATATTGATTTATAAAGATTTAAAAAAATACATAATTTATAATAAATTTAAATTTGATTTGAATGTTTCTCATCCAATACATTTTAACGCCGTATCTTTTAAAAGCAAGCACGACCGGTTAATTATTGAATGAAGAGATAACAAGTAGAAACGATGAACCCCCTCCCCCGCCCCCCTCTCATTCTCCCACCAAACACAGACGAGCCCTGTATCACACTTCTAAGGAGGAGAGACTAGTTTATAAATTAATTAGCTAACCCTATTATACAACTCAGTTTTATGTCCTCTTTCATTAAATTGCTCTTCCGGAAAGTCACAATCATTTAACTTTGATCAAACGCGCTTAATAAAGGGGGTGAGGATGGGGAGTCTGGTGACGTCACTGAAGTTAAAGTACTTCCATTTGAGACCATTTGGAGTAATGAAATAGTAAACACGTATTTAAATGCATTAGCCGCATGTATATAGCATGTTTTCTTTGAAACTAGTTTAGGTGTTGCTTGTTTTATAATTCCGTATTCATGTAAGCTCTGTTCAGCTTGAAGTGTTTTACTATACTAAAGTTTGATTAAAAATTGTGTGCGAGACGAGTTTAAAAACTAATAAATTATTATAAAAAAACTTCCAACTTTTTTTTGTATATAGGACGAGGGAACTAAAAAATAATATTTTGTAAGACGATTCGTAGGGATTTGGTCAAACACTGAACCATCCTTAAATAATTATAATTGTGACTATTATTTTTATTATTATTATTATTTGGGGTATTAACTTGCACTTTCTGATCAGATTGAACAAATTAGCGGAAGATACAGTAAAATTTTCATTTCAGGCGTTTAGTAGAGACATAATTTTTTTTACAGCCACAGTTGATAACATGGTTGTTTTATTATTTTTTAGCACCGCATCTTACTACCCGTTCAAGTTACACGCTTATGAACTAATTACGCTAATGGTTTTAGGTATAAGAAAAATTATAGAGGGTAAATGTACTCGAATTTGCGAGGAGACTGGAAAACCATTTTTTTTTTAATTCATTCTTGGTACACCCAACCGAGATTCGAACCTCAATCTCCCTGTCATTGACAGTCTAATCTAACAAGAGAGTAGCGCACTAGACCATTCGGCCACCAAAGCACGTGATATATTATTAGTATTATTTGAAAGGAATTGATAATATTCATCAAAAGTGACAGATGTAAGTCACGTGACTCGACGTAATGCCGGGATCACGATCAACTTAACGTAACTTAACGTAAAGTACCTCCTCGTGTGTTTAAATGGAGGCGATCACGATGCACTTAACTTAACGTTGACTTGCAGTTAACTTAACGTTAGAGATGTCTTGGGAGGTCTTTTACTTTACTTTACGTTACTTGAAGGGTATCACGTGATCTAGCCAGCCAATCATTATGCGAGTAACAACAGGGCTATTTAGTAATTCATATGTTGGTATTATGATCAATGTTTACTCTTTAGCGTAAGTTCTAGTGATCAGACATTGAAACAAAATAATTAAACTAAAATAGTTATCAAAAAAGTTTAATAATAGATATTTATTATATTGATTGAAAACTGTAAACATTCACAAATCATCACTTTACAAATAATACAAAACCACAGATCATACTCGAGAATGCATATGTTTGGCTCGAGTTGTTACGTTAAGTTAAGTGAATCGTGATCACACTTAAGTTAAGTTAACTTTAAGTGAACGTTACATTAAGTTACGTTAAGTTAACGTTAAGTTGATCGTGATCCCGGCATTATATTACATGAAAGAATATCTTGTATATTTTTTTTGGTTATCAGATAAAGCTATTTCTCTGAACATTGTATTGTAGCTTTTATCTAAAACTGACACAACACCCAGTATCCCCGCCATTAAGTTATCACTGTGAAAGGAGTAGGCCATCATTTCACTCATGTTAATATTTGTACCACGACGGGTATCGAATCTAGGACCCCATAGATCAGTAGACGGGCATGCTATCAACTGAGCTAAAGGATCCGACATAACCTTCAAACAATTTTATTTACTTTTATGAAAAATTAAAATAACTGTCTCTTTAAAGAATCGCGAAACGACAATGGAGGTCATAGTGACCCCCCAAAAAATAGCAACTTTAATGGGAAAATACAATATCCATACCAAATATAGCTTAAGAGTACTAGGGAAAAGGGGAGGAAATCCCATTACACTCATTTCCAGGACAGATTTTATATCTCAAACCCCACAAGGACACCTGCAAATCTAAAAAACAAAACAAAAAAGGCCTCTGTTATTCATGATATAAAATGCATTATTAAGGTCTCATGTTTGTCTAACAGACGGCAGCACTAGCTCAACATGGTATATTTTTGCCAGTATAAGTGGATAAGGTGTTAGCGAGATCAACTCAACAGTTTTAAAGGTTTTGGTTTGACTCCTGGTATAATACTAATTCGATCTACGGTTGGGGATAAAACCTTTTTTTAATTACCACCTTTAAAATTAATATAACCCTCGATTTGGGGTTAAGGATAAGGTGCGCCCAATTTAGCGTGGAAGGAGAATGGTAAAACCACAGTTTTAAATTACATATTTAGTATGATTTTGGTAGGAAGAACAGTAGAAGCTAGTTACTTGTGTTACTAAAACCATTTTAATATATTCCTACGTCAAGTCATGTTATCTTCAGCTGTCACTTTTAATAAATATAATCAATACTTATAAAATAACAAGAATTAAATAGATACATGTTTGCAATATTGGCAGCAAAGAAATATGTTTGAATTTTTTATACCATTCTTCCAACCAAAATGACTGTCACCAATGTACCAACATGAAATTCGAACTTGGACCTTACAAAATCACTATACTATTCAAGCACCAAACGCTGTCACTCACTATATTACCCAAAATATGATAACATACTTATTATGTTGTGATGAACTTATCAAGAAACTCGAAAAGTTAGCACATGAATCGCCATAAAAACGAATATTAAAATCCCACATGAAAAGCAACTTTAGCCATTGGGTTAAAATGAAAAAAAAAAACCTTTTTTTACTAACGTTTACATAATTTTTGTTCTCAGCCAATTTTAAAGCTACACACAAGATCTTTCTGTCAGATATTCAGAAATATTCATTTTTTAATTAAATACAAAACAATATATTTAAATTAAAAAATCCTTTTAATAAGGTACTTTAAATTGTCATATGGATTACATTTAATAGTGTATATAATATCTAAATAACTGTTAAAACGAATGGACTAACTTCAAAAATCGCGTCACAGATAATTTTGTTCTATTTGTGTACACATTGTCTGCTTATTGTGTGTGTAAATTGATATTTGCTTTGAGTATGTGGACCAACACCTTTTGTATCTGTCTACTGAGCGAAATATTCAGGCCTTTATTCCCGAAATGAAAAAGAAAAAAAAAACGGAACTGAACTGGTTTGAAATTAAGGCATCACCTTTCCCAGTGATGAATTAACGTCTCAAGAACTGAGCAATGTTTATATTTTGTATAGATGAATTAGTTTGTAAACTTTGTGTTGATATATTAAGTTTGTTATTATTATTATTATTAGCACCGCGTCTTACTAACCGTTCGGGTTATACGCACTTACGCTAATGTGTAATGGTAGGGTGATTATGAGATGAAATGAAGGACCTACAGTTTAACGTGGAATCCGAATCACGGTGGCGTCCTGGCATTCCACACATTCACAAGATGTCTTGTCAGAGGTGTAGGAAGGGTTTGGAAATCAGATAAATCCGTGCCGGGACCGAGGATTGAACCCCGGCCGCCAGCACAGAAGTCTGACACTTTACCCCTAGACCACCAGGTCACCATATTAAGTTTGTTAATAAAGTAATACAGTACACGTGTTACAAAAATAAACAAGCGTGTTGTTTAGTTTGAATACATTTCCCCTAAATTTCCTATTACATGAAACTTATTTTTACATGTCAACTTTAAAAATAATAATATAATAATAATAATGATGCACATCCGGGCTACATTATTCGTAGCCCAGTAGTGAAAAGTTTATTCAGTACTAATGTACCGTTGCCCAGGGAACGCACTAATGTACTAATCGTACATAATTTCCTTGGAGGCTCTTTCCATTGATCGATGGAGATGATGGTGATATTTAGAATGAGGGTGTGGAACCCATGGAAACACTTAAACCTAGCTTAAGATTGATCAAATCCTGGTGACCGTTGAGGTAATTCCCCTTTAAAGAAAGATACCCAAGATACCATCCGGGAATCGAACCCTAGTCCTATAAGCCTTGTAGCCAGATACACCGGCCACTACACCACGGGGTCGGTTACTTAAATTTGATACCACTATTAGATTTAACTTATTTTTGAACACCCAATATATTTTTGTATGTGAGTTTAAGTTTTATTTTCCAACAGCACATTTAAAACTGTGTATACATTTCCTCTAATTTTACAATAATAGGGAAGCGCTCATAATTAAAAAAAAAAATCACGTAATTTCAGCATTTTGGTTTTGCACACCTTGCTGTATCTGTGTATGTTTATAGATAGAGAGAGAGAGAATTGGCTTTGTTTATATTAGAATGTGGTGTGTTTTAAATAAATTTCACCCAAATTCTTTGATAGAAAATAGGTTATAACAATGATCAAAATGGCGACCCTATTATACTTTATTTTTGAACACCTTGTGAATGAGCTTGTTTACTCCAAGAATATTTTCTGTTGTGGGTAAATCTTCTACTTAAATTTCATGTAAGACAGATGCGGTCCACATTGAAGACAGTGTTTTTCAAAAATAAAATTATAAAATTTCATGAGAAGACGTTTATGTTTTTACAGTAATTCTAACTATTTGTTCTTAGAAACCGATATAAGATTGATTTGTTTTTTAGTGAAAAATGACAATTTTGTCAAAACTCACTTTAAAATTAGATCCCACAGATACCAGTTTCAGTGGTCACATGGTTTAAGGTAGCGGTTGGCAACCCACAGCCCGTTAACAGATTTTATCTGTCCCGCTAAAGATTTAGCAAATAAATTGTGTTAAGAAAATAGACTAATAAGTTGTTACAATATGAAAGATATAAAGTTGAAATATTTTGCCGCTTTTTTTTTTAAAGCCCATATGATCCACGACATTAAAAATACCCTATATAAGGCATCCCTCTTGCAATAAACTAGACTGCCAAAGAGGATGAGAACGGAGTTAAAATCTTGGTCGAGTTTACTGAGAGTGGTTTTCCTAAATGGTTTTCCACTATTCCTCAACGGAAATGAGAATACACTCTCTCAAAATATAGTATCAACCCTAAATCATCAACGTAATTATAAAATATGCAATTAATCCGAACGGGTAGTAAGACATTACGAATAGAAAAATGACTAAATAAAATAAATAAAAGCACAAAAAATGTGTTTACATTAAACCTAAGACAAAATTAGCTTTGATAAAATGGTTCACAATTTTAAAAATCACATCGTAGTTCAATTTTAGTTTTGTACACCCTGTACATTTTTTTTCTTTCTTTCAGGGAAGTCACGTTTGCTTTTACTGCCATGTAGTGTGCTGTGAAAGTTGAGGATGACATTGTGAGATGAAGGTCATTGGTTTGAGGCCGTACAGACGTCGGATGAGTCGACTGGACTAGATATGTTTCCTTCATTTTTTTTTTTTTTTTTTAAAAAGAACCACCACCGTCTTAAATTCGGTAAGAGAAAGAAAGTGGGGAGTCCCCCTGATTGAGGAAGACATAAACCGAGTGGGCGGTGGGTGAAATATTGCACCACATATCACAACCCTTATGATGGTTTTGCTAGCTTTTTTTTTTACCCCATTTTTATTCTTTCTTTCTTTTTGGCCTACTCTAGTCCCCTTTTCCCTTTTTTTTCCGTGTGTGTGCTTCTCTGCCTTCTTATATTTGATGTCTTTATCTACAACGCTTCTTTACTTACTTATTAAGTTGGACGCGTTTCGAAGGGTGTGAGGGAGAAAATGTAAAATATAGTGGAAAACGAAAATGTAGGTGGTTCTTTCTAGATTTGCGAATAATTTATGTTTTTCCGCCGACATCAATAAAGAACATTGTATATGTGCTCAACACGCTTTCAGGGATCGTATTTAAATTGAATAAAGATGAAGGCAAAATCTACGTGACTTAAAGCGTTCTCGCTTGGATGAGTTAGATCAAGTCATAAGGATTCAGAAATAAGCCGAAAAATAAAATGGCTACGAGCATACATACCAAAAAGAGACGTGGACGGAACAAAAATAATGGCCGACTTAAGTGGTCGAATGGTATAAGGCATAACTATCGAAAAATACAGGACTGATAATTATGAGAAGATAAGGGTATACATCCCTATAGGATATATTGAGGATAATTTTTCCTACATAGTTTTCCGATTTACCTCTACGAAAGGTTGGCTACACTTTCTCTAAATTCAACCTTCTTCATTTCTAATATGTTAGTGGAATTAGTAGGACTAAATAAAGGTAAAAACCAAATGGGTAGTAAGAGGCGGTGCTAAAAAAAAATCTTGGTTATTTTCAGTAAATAAACCACATAAAATGAAATAATCAAATTATCAAGAAGGAAACCATATTTAAAAAAATCCCAAACTTAATAAATAAAATAAACTTTCCAAATACAATTCCATTCCATAAGCACACAAAATCATTCACAGGTTAGAAAATAGTTTTTCATTAATCACAAAGAGTATAACAGACAGACAGACAGACGGCAAAGCGAATACAACCTTTTTTCGGTTCAGGTAATGATGCAAAGTGAATAAAGGTTAACCAAATCAACCAATACTCGCAAAGAAAATGAGCTTGTGTGTCGAGTTCTCAAACGTCAAGTAGGGAACAAGGGAGACCCATTTTTTATTATTATTATGACCGCGTCTTACTACCCGTTAGGGTTATACGCACTTACGCAAATGTTTAATGGTAGGGTGATTGTGAGATGAAATGGAGGACCTACAGCTTAACTTGGGATCCGAACCACGGTGGAGGCCTGGCATTCCACACATTCACAAGTTGTGATTAATACACGTCTTGTCAGAGGTGAAGGAAGGGTTTGGTAATAAGATAAATCTGTGCCGGGACCGAGGATTGAGCCCCGGACTCCCAGCACAGATGTCCGACACCTTACCCCTAGACCGCCAGGTCACCATACCCATTTTTAAGGATTATGTATTCATACAGAGATATGAGTGCTTTTTAAAGACACAGACTGTAAGCACAAGACTTACAAACTAGCTTACCAAAGACAATGCGACACAGCTGTAGTCCAATTCATATAGGAAGACACTTTTTTGACTGCTCTAGAAGCTGTTATGAAAGGTTGGGGTGTACATAACACGAATAAAAGAGCTCTTATTTTCACATTTTATAGCAACTTTTTTGGGGCAAAAATAAATAAAATATGACTCCAATATAACATCAAGTCTAAATTTCTTAACATGATATAAACATTTGTTGAATATCTGTCATGAGCATAGTGGCATTAGATGAAAAATGTCATTAAATTCCAGGTCACGCTTGACAAAAAAAATTTAAATCCCCGCGTCTTATTACCGGTTCAGGTTGTACAAATATGTACTAATTACGCTAATAAGTTAGGAATTAGAAGGAATAAAGAGTAACTGTACCCACATTTGCATGGAGAGAGAGAGGGGGGGGGGGGAGAACCAAATAGGAAAAAACCACCCTAAGTGCACTCTACCAGGATTTTAGCTACATTCTCTATCATTGGTAATATAGTCTATTGCGAGAGTGACGCCTATGACCATGCAACCACTAAAGCAGGCTTGACAAATATTGAAGAATTGTTGAGTTTACAAGTGAATGAAATTAACCCCTATGTTTCTATTGAATAATTATTTGATTAAATTTGACCATAAATGTGTGTTGATATAAAGACTGCAAAAATAGCACCTTTAACTCGAGTTCGCTACACTCTCACGTTCAAATATTTTCATATATTATGCATGCATCAAGTTATGTGACCCGCCATTGTCACTTTTGATAGACAATACAAATACCTATAAAATAACATAAATAAAATAGTAAAATTACCCGCCTCGGTGGCGTAGTTTGCTAACGCGCTTGTCGTGTTGAGCTCGACTGCTGAGGACGGGGAGATCGAGGTTCGAATCTCGTTCGGGTGAACTGGGGTGGTTTTTACTAAATGGCTTTCCACTCCCCCTCCACGCAAATGCAGGTTCACTTACTCTAATTCAACCTTCCCAATTCCTAATCCATTAGCGTAATTAGTACTTAAAGCGTATAACCCGAACAGGTAGTAAGACGCGGTGCTAAATAATAATAATAATATTATAGTAAAATGCTATCATTACTGACCGTAAAAATGAAATTGTATATTTTCTATTAGGTTTAAAATACTACTTGGCAATACGAGCCAACCTGTATACAATTAGTATCCATCCTCTTCGGCACCTCCTAGAATCAAACCATGGTCCCATATACTTGTGGTCAACCTCTCTTCTCTCTTATCCAATTGTATTAAAACTGATTACGAATCGTATAGAAATAGTCCCTTGCGCAGGTATAGTCGAACTCTCTCAAAGAATGTAAAGTCATCAAACCCTTTCTTTTATAGTTAGTTCCAACTGTCAAATGGGACAATATTTAGAATCCTCCACCCACACGAATTCAGGACGTGAATAAGGGAGCTAAGCAGCGGTAGAATGAAGCCGTGCTTATCTCTTCACCGCAACTAACGCTTATCTACCACATTCAATCTATTTGACGTGATTAAGGGGGTGGCCTCGGTAAGCGAGAAATTGTCGCGCAGACGTTCAGCTCTAACTCAATATTTAATTATAAGAGAGTTGTTTCAAAGTTTTGTGTACGCCAAAATAAAGTCTATAGATTTTAGCAGGGTTCTTATTTTCAAGAACCTTATAGTTTAGAGTATTAATAATCTAATAAAATGCGTGAAAATATAAAATTAGCCCATTTTCAACGACTTTTTAATTAGAAATGTGGAGGCTTGACGAAAAAGGACTCTAGATTTAGCCTTACTTTAACATATACAGTACCTAATTTTTGATAGGCCAACAAAATTAAATATTAAGATATTTGAGAACTAGCAACGAGTTTTCCTCTTTACCTTGAGTTAAGAAATTTCGTAGTTTTCTTTCCCTCTTTATTATTGACATGACAAAGGGTAGATGTTGCTGAAGGACGAAAAGAGTATAAACATAGTTCCAGAAAACGACACAGATCATTGTATTTTAAGCCATATGGCCTGACAGGGGTACCTTCTCGGTAACCAAGGCGACCACCTTAAGATAAATGTGTAGCAAGTAGATAGATTACTGTCTATTTATAACTCATTAATATAAGTTGAATATATATTTATTATATTTTATAAAACTGCATCATTATCAACGTTATCCAACCTCTCCCATTTATATCATAAAATATATTTGTCAACAAAAAATTGACCTGGAGAGCACAAATTTGAGAATCTTTAGCCGCTTGGTAAATCACACGATCTACCTTAATCCGAATGGCTAAAACTATGCCCCATCTGGTGCATGTTCTAAGTAATTAAATCCTTAGCAAGTCATTCTAAAATGTTAAAATATCTAGGTTTGTTAAGGTTGCCTTGGGAGTTTTAAAGTAGGCCTAATTGACTATCCATGGTCGGGAGTGAGTGATTAAAATGGTTGGCCCCAATTTAGGTCATATTAGGACAATAATGTGTTGTTTGCAATGAGTGTCCTTTACTTGTATATGAAGATCCTTGAAGCTGGAACTTATATACTACTGTCCTAGATTAAATTAAGGAGGGGTAAATGGAACTAGAAATAAAGCCAGAGTTTTTGCAGTTTTCGCAAAAAGAAATTTTTACGGCATGCACTTAGTTTAATTTTCCCCACACGCTGATTTCAACAGTTGTTGAATATCTGTCAAGGGTGTCCTGGAATTTAATGACAGCTTTTTCTCTTCATTTAAAAAGTTTGTCATCTAATGCCATTATGTTCATGACAGATATTCAACTGTTGACATCAACATGTGAAGAAAATTAAACTGTATGTTTTTACTTGAGCATAATTTTATTTTATGATGGCCAGAAAAGGGTTTACTTTAAAAACTGCTAAAACACTTCCCTTAACTTTCCTCATATTAAAGTTCCTTCTTACCGAAATCATACCATACCTCGAATGTAAAACGGAATAAAACTTAAATTGTATATCTCTTATAGTAACAAAGAGATAGAGATATATATATGTGTGTGTTTGGCGTCATCCTTGCCTTATTTTCCTTCTTGTGCTCTTTAGCAATTCTAATGTAAGCGCCAATGGCTGACTCGGTTGGCAATAACCTCACGTCTGCCAACTTGATTCGTGGAAGTGGGCCTGTTTAAGAACCACTAGAATATGTAGCTATCGCTTTTATCTCCTCTTGGAAAGTTTTCATGGTACTTGTGGTGTTGAAAATATAAGACAGTAGTTTTAACGTGGTAAAAACACCGAAATATTTGTGACACGTTGCCTAATTTATCGGAAAACATCGACTCGCCAAACTTATATATATATATATATATAAATCCAATCAACTCGCTACACTCCACTTTTAGACTAAAATAGAGGTATCGCAGTAATAAAATTAAAACGTGATATATTTATAAATGAGTAAACACTTCTTTTAGCACCTCTTGCAGGGACGTTATTTTTCGTTACTGTTCCATATTTCAGGTGGAAAAAACACATTCTTATCAAAATTATTGTCGAATACATAATTTGAAAACTCTAATAGGTCCTTATTGTGTGCTAGGTTAGGTTAGGTTAGTTTATGTTAGGTTAGTTGGTTCCACAATAATCGCGGTAAATATTTGCAATAAAACAACGCGCGGGATGACATGACCTTGGGGTACGGGAGACGGTTGATGAGTTGATTGACTGGCGATTGCATAAAGCGAGTTGATAGATAAACAGTGGGATGTAAACAATAGACCTGCGGCGAGTTGACGTATAAACATTGGGATGTAAATAATAGACCTATGGTGAGTTGATAGATAAACAGTGGGATGTAAACACTAGACCTATGGCGAGCTGATAGCTAAACAGTGGGATGTAAACAATGGCCCTGTGGCTAGTTGATATATGGCCACAATTTATATATTATTAGCATAATATAAAAGAATTAAACATATCATATTAGAGGTTTAATAATGGTAAAATTATTTTAAGTGTGGGCCTATAAGATACCAAGAGATTTTATAATCCAAACATGGCCTATCAAATTCAGTTGGCTAGTCCATCATTTTTGCGCTTGTGTCTTACGACTCATTAAGGATATTCTAATTTAACTACTATAATTGGGTAAGAATGAGGAAGGTTTAATTTTGAGGAAATGTGATCGCATCTGCGTGAAAGCAAAGTGGATTTTTTTTTTTGTGAAAACCAGCTTAAGTACACCCAACCACGTAACAAAACCTGATCTCACCATCATCGGAAATCTAGCCTATTGCGAGTTCCCAATATACCTCCACGCAAATTTCAGTACATTTCCCTTTAAATTCAACCTTACCCGCCCTATTTCAGTGGCGTATTTATTGTATGTATAGCAGAACGGGTACAAAGAAGGAATGAGAAAAAAAGAAGTTATTATTTGTACCATTTTTAACTAAGGCGCTTATATACACCAATATTTAGAAAGTATAATCTAAATACACTTTAAAAAAGTTTTTAAAACATACACGTTTACTGTTTTTTATTCAGGAATTCCATTTAAATATTATGACTATCGCTTAGCTCTCTCAAATGTTTGAAAATTACACTCCGTTTCAATATAATATAGACCTTTTAATTACTTGACGGATTGAGTTAAGTACACTTCAAAAGGTTATTTCCTACGGGTCAGATATACCTGGCCGAGTAAGCTGAGTTCAATGTAGCAACGAGGATCCCAAAATAATATATTCCCTACACATCCGCTCCTGTTATTTGAAAGGGGATAGAGGGGTCCAAAATATTTATCTGAACGGAGTGTTCGCACATAAGTTTAATTTAAAAACTAACATAAGCAATTCTGAACGAAGAACGGTAGACACGTGCAGTATATTAACAAATATTTGGAAATGTGTTCGCCAGGCTAAAAGAATCTCCACACTCGAGTTAACCATATATATATTGTCTCAACATTTGCGCTTAAAGAAAGCAATCAATATTCAGCAAAAGTGTTTAATGTTTCATTGAACAGGTATTTGTAGTGTTCAATACGTAAAGAAAAAATAAATATAACCATCATCATCATCATCATCATCATCATCATCAGTGTCATAAATCTTGCAATTGGTTTGTTGCAACTCTCTACATTTGCATATCTTGAGCCATATTCTTGTGAGTATTTTCAATAATCCCCTAGTTTTTTAATATTATTATGTTTACCATCTCGTAATTTAATTATATTAGATGTGATTTTGTGAATTATATATATATATTGGTGGGGTGTTAGTAATGGCCGCCTTGGCAGCACGTTCGTTTAGTTGCTGTTATCCGGGATATTAACTATTTAAGGTGGTTCTCTGGTAGCTTACATCTTTGGAAAACACAAAAAATATATGAAATTTAATATTATATTAATCTTTGCATTATTTTATTACGTACCTTATTTTGCTGTCATTTTCTATAATTTTTCTTTTCATTTTTCTTCTTGGCTTATTTTCACTTATTACAAATTTCTTTTGCGGGATCCATCTTAATTAATTAAGTAGTTA
The DNA here is from genome assembly GCA_039000515.1 of Timema cristinae. Taxonomy (NCBI): domain Eukaryota; kingdom Metazoa; phylum Arthropoda; class Insecta; order Phasmatodea; family Timematidae; genus Timema; species Timema cristinae. The sequence goes on along the minus strand of JBCFYV010000100.1, from coordinate 47,752,925 downwards.
ACGAACCCGCCACACGAGCGTGTTGCTAGGAGAGAATTTCTTCCGCGCGATGGTAGAGTGAGAAAGAAGATTATTATTATTATTATTATTATTATTATTATTAGCACCGCGTCTTACTACCCATTCGGGTTATACGCACTTACGCTAATGTGTAATGGTAGGGTGATTGTGAGATGAAATGGAGGACCTACAGTTTAACGTGGAATCCGAACCACGGTGGAGGCCTGGCATTCCCCACATTCACAAGATGTCTTGTCAGAGGTGAAGGAAGGGTTTGGTAATCAGATAAATCTTTGCCGGGACCGAGGATTGAACCCCGGCCGCCAGCATAGAAGTCTGACACCTTACCCCTAGACCACCAGGTCACCGAGAAAGAAGATTAATATGGTTTTGTTTTTGTTTTTCTGGCGGTTGTTTTTGACGAGGAGGAAGGCCAGAAATGTTTTTTTGTAACTGTCTTAGGGATCAGAATTTTGGTTTTGTTAATTTCAAGAATTTTCATAATTTTGAATTAGTTTATAAAAGGGCTGGCCATATTGGAGGTTAGGATATTTTACGGGAATCTTGCCACCAATTTCGGGCAATTTTGGGGTAGTTCTCAGAAGATGCGCGTCAAAGTGGCCGAGGCGGAAGGATTCCTGCAAAGAGAGCGGTATTGGGGGTGAAAGTGACGGAGGTGAGCGGAGGTTCAGTGGCGGAGCTCTGAGTCATTTTTGGGAAGGAAGAACTTTCTAGTAGTGAATTTACCTATAATAAAATGAAATTTACACCATATGCGTGTACCTGAGCTTTAACCGATGAGAAATTCCATCAGGCATATTCCGGTGGGGCTAGGCCCTTTCTTTGCAACGTGGGACGCCTCAGCTACACATTTTGTACGGTGAGCCCGTTCCTTTCTCGGGGATAACCAACGCGCAACCTTTTCCAAGAACTCAAATTCAACTCATTCAATTCTAGTCATATTTTTGGGTGAATTTCAAGAACCCCATATATTAAAAGACTAAACTATTTGAACAATTTACGGCCCTATAAGAGTACCAAAGACTCGGGACCTCTCATCTCATCATGTTCCATATCGGAACATTTTGAGGATCAATTTGTGTTGTTTTTTCTATCTTTATTTTATGTGTTTATATATATATATAAGTACTATAATCATACCGCCAAGTCTTTTATCCATCTGCAGAGGTGTGAATAATACTGTATATTCTAATTGTAGTTAATACGGGTCGACCCGATAGGTAGGGAACATGTTTATTTAAACACTGGAGAAGTAAATAAATATTATTTTTATTCCAAGTACATATTTTTTTTTTTTCTTTATTTACATATTTACAAAACACCATGTTTCTTGTATGTGTGTTTTTTTGTAAGTGCTTGTGCAATACTAGTTCCCTCTAAGCAGGACTAATTATTATATTTCTATAATAGTTAGAGCTATGTTCAATTTTGGGAGCGTGTTGTATGTTTTTCTCGTGATCTACCACTCAGCCCTAGTTGAGGTATGTATATATGTGTGAACTGGAAAAGCTTTCTTTTCACAGTTAAGATTGTTCATTTGGTTAGTACATGATAACTATAGTGTAGCAAACTATTCCTCCACATAATACCAACCAGAAGTTTCCCCGAACCTGTATATATATAATGAGAGTTTTGTAGTTTGCGTAACACGACAGTTTTGTCAAATTCTATATATTTGTACTTTCTTCTGTCATCGTTCACTATATGAATCATATAATTCAGTCTTGGCATCTCTCTATTTTCTCTCCTCCACATTTCCATCTATAATAATCTTTGTCAAACTATCATGTCTCGTTAAATGGCCTACTCTTGTTTGCTGTGTACCTTTTCAAAGTCTCCTTTCTTCTTTTCTTTCCACTTCTGTATTTGATACCATCTCCATTCCTATGATATGTTCAACATTTTTCTGTTGCACCACGTTTAAAATAATTCATTTTCTTTACAGTTGCACCAACGGTACTTGTTTTGAAACCCTCTTGTTGTTTGGTGTTTATTAAACTCTATTATTGTTTGCGTTACTAGGTGTTGATGAAACCCTTTTAGCCACTTAGTCACTTGTAGCGTGCTAGTTTAGGTTATGTTACAATCAAAACAGATCTAAATAAATAACAATGTCCAATACAGTTTTTTTGACATCATATGCAAACAAGCACTATGCTGTTTGACTAACACAACGAGAGTTAAAAAGTTAAAGTAAAGAGATTCAAGTTGAACTGTGGTCCGCCCGCGTAGAAACCAGAGAACAAAACCGCGTGACCTGCCCACTAGCGCCACACACGGCGGGTGCAAGAAGTGCAAGAACGCGCGGTAACGGTAGTGACGTCATACTCTACAATTTCATATCCGTATAGCGCCACGGTCCATATAATAAATATAACAATATAAATCCCACAATGTTTTAAAGAAACTGTCTCGATTCTGACTAGCCAGGGAATTAGTTAGGTGAGTAACTACGATCGAACCATATCATGAGTGATGTTTGGTGCATTATTGAGCGGAAAATCATGCACAATTCCTTTAATTATATCTATCAAGGTTGGGTCGATAGGAACGTGAACGTATACAAGTATTTTTACAATCATTGTAATAATATTGTTGTCCCAATTAAATATTATTATTATTAGTACCGCTTCTTACTAACCGTTCGGGTTATACGCACTTACGCTAATGTGTAATGGTAGGGTGATTGTGAGATGAAATGGAGGACCTCCAGTTTAACGTGGGATCCGAACCACGGTGGAGGTCTGGCATTCCCCACATTCACAAGTTGTAATGAATACACGTCTTGTCGGAGGTGAAGGAAGGGTTTGGTAATCAGATAAATCTGTGCCGGGACCGAGGATTGAACCCCGGACCCCCCAGCACAGAGGTCCGACACCATACCCATAGACAACCAGGTCACCCTCCCAATTAATTAAAATATTGCTTCAGTAGATAAATTTAAATTAATGTTCAAGATATTAAAGTTTCAGTTCTTGAATATGTACTATGAACATAAAGGAATTTTATCATAGATATTTTAAAATATTTGAACAAATTCTGGCCGAATTCCGTGAAGATCAATATATGATATGTGTATAAAATTAAGCTAAATGTATCTACCAAAGCCTTATTTTATTTATTCTAGCAAAAATAATGCTTTGTTATAAAAACTGTAAATATGACCTTAGCTTGCATTCCCTCTTAATGATTTTTTTCTTTGCACTACGTCTTACTAACCGTTTAGGTTATACACCATGAGTAAGGTTAAACTCAAACTACGTGTAACCGCATTTACGTGTAGGGTTAATGGAAAACTATTTTTTTTAAACTTGGTAAAACCGACTGGAATTCAAACACCGATCTCCCCGTCACCGGCCGTATAGTCAATTTGCGAGAGTGACGGCTTAGACTGTGCGGCCATCAAATCTGGTCCTTTCATCTCACCTTAAGCATATTATTATTATTATTATTATTATTATTATTATTATTATTTAGCACCGAGTCTTACTACCCGTTCGGGTTATACGCTTAAGTACTAATTACACTAATGGATTAGAAATTGGGAAGGTTGAATTAAAGGAAGTGAACCCGCATTTGCGTGGAAGGAGAGTGGAAAACCATTTAGGAAAAACCACCCCCAGTTCACCCGACCGAGATTCGAACCTTAATATCCGCGTCCTCAGCAATCGAGCTCAACACGACAAGCGCGTTAGCCAACTACGCCACAGAGGCGGGTTTAAACATATTGTATTGTTTACTTGTCTGTAAAGATGTTTTACAGAACGCGTTTACTTATTATAGCTAGTTACCCGCCTCGGTGGCGTAGTTGGCTAACGCGCTTGTCGTGTTGAGCTCGACTGCTGAGGACGGGGAGATCGAGGTTCGAATCTCGGTCGGGTGAACTGGGGTGGTTTTTCCTAAATGGTTTTCCACTCTCCCTATACGCAAATGCGGATTCACTTCCTCTAATTCATCCTTCCTAATTCTTAATCCATTAGCGTAATTAGTACTTAAAGCGTATGACCCGAACAGGTAGTAAGACGCGGTGATAAATAATAAATAGTAAAATAATAAATATAGCTAGTTGGAGTACCCGGCAGTACCGTGAGAAATAGTTTTTAGTTTAATGGTGGTACGTGGAAGGTAACGTTAAGTGACTCTAACCCCTGCGTTACCCGTGACCTTTTTGCTTCCCCCCAAGTTTTTAATTAATTTTAACGATATTGCCTACTTGGAGATTTTGAAGCTTTTTTGCGAAGCGGGTTGCATATTAGCTTTACGCATCTAAGCAGCTTAAGCACACTATCACACTTATACACCAATGAACGAAATAGAAAGAGCGGGAAGAAAATTAGAAGTGCGCCCTGAGAGGTATTTTGTCTATAGGCTGATAACCCTTTCCCTCTTCCTCTGACGAGTTTACACAGTCACTTTAATATTAGCACCTTGAAAACATTGACTTGCTTTTTAATTTTACCTTTTTATTGTTTCTTATTCTAGATGGATAAATGCTACCACGGAACTTTTTAATCTACATTCTGGCAGGAAAACTTTTACAGGACATTTTAGTAGCCAGGCCAAATAACCTTATTTGTAGGGAATTTATAAAAAAAATATGTTTATAAAAATACCTAAAAATAATAATTTTGTGGAACTGTAGGACTATTTTCAGAATTATTTAAGAATTTATGGTTTTTGTTTAAACGTTTTATCTTTAAAACTCGCCGAGTAAAACGTAAATTCATTCACATGGGAAATACTATCTTGACCGGCCGTAACCTCACAAGTAGGCAACGTACTTGAAAAAATATATAATCAAAAACTTTAATTCCTGCTTGAAAGTGCACATGTTTGTGCACAGGCGCAACTAATTTCTAAAATTTCAAACCTTTGCCTGCAATATAAATATCGTGCAATGCTCATGAAATACAACTATTAATTTTCATATCTATTAATCTGTATACAGTGTTGCGACACCAATGTATTCTCCTCTACCTTTGTCGTGGGGAGCCATCCTAGTTCTGCACATGCTGAATTTAGTCGACGGCGAATTGTCCACGTGCACCGGTCCCAAGCAAGATGGAATGAGGTTCTCCATAACCAGTTCAAGAAATCAAACAGGACACTGGATTGAAAAGGTCAGCGTACCAGGGGTGAGCTTTAATGGCACTCAGTGCGGGTCCAACTAGATAACAACAGTTCCTAAAGATCCGTCTTCGATTCCGGATGATTCCTAAAGTAGATTAGTAATTACGTGCCATATTATCCAGACACGAACGATATTCCTGGCGACAGGATTGGTTGTTTTGCGTTATGGTATGGTTGTGTCTTTATTTAGTCCTATGTAATATATTGCACGTAGAATCACTTAAACATAAATAAAAATTAGTGATGGCTGGAAATTAATATGGTTTTTCATCATCATACAGTTTCCTGCCATTGGCAGGGTTTGTCTCAAACATAATCTTCTCTCCTTTTACTCCTGTTCTCCCACTATCTTTCTTCCTTACCGCCGGCCCAATCATTCACTCCTCTCCATACTCCAGTCAGCCACCCGTCCCTGGGTTTTCAACCTCCATTTCAAGCATCCTCCTTGGAATCTTTCCTTCCTCTATCCTCTTCACATGTTCATCCTCCCCCCTTATCTCTCACCTTGTCCATCCTTGTCACTCCTTGCCTACTACATCTCGCATACCTGTATCCTGTTCAAATCTCTTTCCTTCATGAATCTGGTTTCTGATGCGTCCTGCAATAATGTAACAAATCACGCCCTGTGTATCATTCCTTCTCACTTTCAGACTAGGATTCTGACCTTTTTATAGAAGGTCTGTTGTGTTCTTAATAGTTTCAAATATACATTTACTCACAAAATGTTTGTTATCAATTTTATTTTGATCACGATATCTTTGAAAGTGCACGTTATTCTTCTCAGATTGTTAATTAAGTGTTATTTAATTTAACACTTACTTTAAAATGTATTGAGACATATTGCTGCAAAGTGCGCGTGCGGGAAGGTAGAAAAAATGAATGTAACCCTTTATTTTGGCCAGTTTTAGCAGTTATTAAGGGTTAGAGATTTGAGCCCTTACCGGCTGTAATCAGATGCTTTTGTCGCAATGGTTCCCCACCATTTCTCCACAAAAATTACGAGTACATTTTCAATACAATTCAACTTTTTTGTTAACACCGCGTCTTACTACCAGATCAGGTTATACGCATATCTACTAATTACACTAATATGTTAGGGATGATGAAGGTTTAGTTTATAGGATATGCAGCCGCATTTGAGTGGAACCCATTTTGAAAGAAAATCAGTAAACTTTATTGGGATTCGCACCCCAATATTCCTGTCATCGGCCATCTAGTTTAACACGAGAGTGACGGCTTAAACGATATGACCACCGAAGCAGGTTATAATTACACTCATTTTTAGGCTACAATGTGTAAATCCGAAGATCGTTTGAACAAACAAACAAACATTATAAAAACTATTTCAAAGTGTATTTTTTCTTGGTAGGTTGGTTAGAGAAGAAGAGTAAATTTGGCTGAAGACAAGATTAAATAACTATTAATTTTATAATCTTATCCTAACGTGCAATAGGTTAGAACACGAATTAAGGCCATTACTTTTGCAGTTTTTATAACAAAAAATTTTTTGGGACACAGTAAATAAAATGTTTCTTCAGTAGATACGTTTAGTCTAAATTTCTGCATATATTATTGTCAGCCACTCTTGAATACCTGTCCTGAACAAATAGACATTACCAAAGATCCCGGTTTCGATTCCCGTGTCAAGGTGTCATTTTTAAATCTATTCGATTATGATTGAGAGACGGCTCATTTTCGTAATTATAATCATTCATCCTCTCAAGTGACGCCTTTCGTAGGTACATACTTAATTGTGTAATGTTTCTTTCTTCCATAAATAGACAGTTTATAAGACCTTTTTTATAATGGCTGTAAAAAGTTATTATAATACCACAGGATTCCCATTAAAAAACAATCAAGAACTTTTAAGATTACCATGTTAATAAAATCAAACTAAACGTATACACTTAAACTATATTTAATTTTTTGATAAAAAAAAGTTTTTGGTATAGAACTGTATAGTTACTATTAAACTAATTACCTTCCACCCTGCATCACTTAAAACTTTGTCCACGCATGCGTATCTTACCAACAACCGAATTGCCCCTTTCTTAGGTTTCAATGCAACACGATGCACGAGAATCTGTCGAAGAGGACAAAGAGGCGGGTCCTTGGGAGCTTGAAGTGGACCATAGTACATCTTCCTGCGAGGATAAGGAGACCATTCGTATCCAGGCTCACATCATAGGTAAACAAGTGCTCATTGTAATAACCTCAATTTGTTTATGATAACTCATCATTTGAATGTATTTATCTAAGGTGGAGATGTAGGGAACGCGAGAATAGATAAGTTAATTTTGGACACTTTTCTTTCAATACCCCAAGTTAGTAAAGTATCGACACTATAAATGAACAAAGTATCGATACATTTCTTTCAATACCCCAAATTAGTTACTTATTGATACTTTTATTTCAATACCCCAAATTAGTAAAGTATCGACACTATAAATAAACAAAGTATCGATACTTTTCTTTAGACACAACATTCCTAGCCTTAACCTAACCCAAAGTGATATTTCCTGCAGCCCCACCGAAGAGACCCGGCCCTGAATACGAGATGGTACCTGGCCTGGGTCACTACAAGTTCCACGTGACGCCACTATCTTGGGAGGAGGCCCGGCTGACATGCCACCGAGAGGGCGCCCACCTCGCCATCGTCAACTCCGAGACGGAGAACGGCGTCCTTAAACGTCTGTTCGCTAAGTTCCCCAGTTTCGAGACAGAGAGTCCACTCAACACCCAGGCCTATCTCGGGGTCAACGACATCCTCGTCGAGGGACATTTCGTCACCGTATTTGGTGAGTACCTGTCTTGGTTAGACGAGCGGTCCTCACACTTGACTTTGAAATAAGTTGTAGGAATATTCTCAATCCTTTGGTTAAAAATATTATTTCTCATCTCTTATCCAGATGCTTGTGTTTTCATTTAAATAGAATTCAGCTTCATCATTATATTTAATTTGATTACATATTTTAAATCCAGATAAATAAAAGAAAAAGTAATTAGATGTGTACGAACATACAAGATCAAAACTATTGAAGGCAAGGCCAGGGCATTCAACTAATCCAGAGTTTGTAAATACTCTTCGCCAAATTTTAAGGTGATCCCAGAGTTATAACTTTAAATTGAACCTCAACTGTGTGAATATATATATATACTTAAGGTGGAGTGCTAGTGAGCGTGAGTTTAGGGCAGTATTTTTGCAGTTTTTATAACACAAACATCTTTTGGACAAAATAAATCAAATATTTATTCTATAGAAACATAGAGTTTTGTTTTATGCACATGCCAATCTCAACAGTTGTTCAATAGCTGTCATGAGCATAGCGGCATTTGGTGACAAACTTTTTTCTTTATTTAAAAAGTTTGTCACTAAATGCTGCCATGCTCATGACAGCTATTCAACAACTGTTTATATTGGCATGTGCAGAAAACTAAACTCTATGATTCTATAGAAGAAATATTTGATTTATTTTGGTCAAAAAATGTTTGTGCTATAAAAACTGCAAATTAATGTACTAAACTCGCGCTCACTAGTACCCCGCCTGCCTGTGACGTCATGGCAAGTCCAAATAAGATTTCCGATGTTAACGAATTAACGTTTTATTCAGCAAGTTTTAAAGATATAACGTTGAAACAATAATCATAAATTATTAAATTATTCTAGAAATAGTAATACAGTGTCACAAAATTAGTAATTTTATCTTGAAGTGTTTTTTTATAAATATTTCATAATAGGCTACTAGGCTTAATCACGAAAATGGCTTGTGGGAGTCTTCCTACCAGGATGTAGATTAAAATTTCGTAAAATTCTAGAATGTGAAACAAGAAAAATGGCAATTTTGAAAAGCAAGTTAATGTTTTAGAGGCGCAAATAGTATAGTGACTGTGTAAACTCGTCAGAAGAAGCGGGTAAGTGTTATCAGCAGATAAACAAAAAGTCTCGCATGGTGAACTGCTAATTTTCTTCCCTCTCTTTCTATGTCAATACCGTGATGTTTAGTGTTTAAAATCTCCAAGTAGACGACGTCGTTAACCAAACTCTGTCACGTGTTCTGTTCCAGGTACTCCTCTTAGCAGTGTGGGTTATGCCCCTTGGGGGGCCGGCGAACCGAGCGGGGGCACGGAAGATTGCGTAGTTTTGTCAAGGACCGGTCTATTGAATGATGTGCCATGCGACATAGAACTGCCTTTCTTCTGTGAACAAGAGTGTGGTAGTTCCCGACAGATGACAGTAAAATCAAGGTTAATGTAATCCGGTATAACTGTAGTTCAGCGCACTAAATAGAGAGCAATCCAAACACATGCTTCTACCTAGCTATACTGGTATGGCATCTGGAAAGAATGTGAATAATGAGTGAAAACAAAGACAATACATAAACATCAAATATAATCTTTAAATGTAAGCTTCATAACTACTCAAGAGAAAAGCTAAAATCTAAGTTAATGCGATGCTGGAAAAGACTTGAGAAGATTGATGGATAGACAGGGAAGGTAGAAAAATGGAGTTCAAAGAAGAGTGGGGGAGAAGATAACCATTTCAGATGTGATTCTTCGGTACAAGAAAACTGGATAAGACACAATATACTTAGGAGGAAAGATCTTCTTCACGTCGTCATATGAGGAAAGGTTGAGGGAAAGAGGAACTTAAGGAGGAGGATTCTAATATTGGATAACCCAAAGTAAGGAAGAAAATTCTGAGAGCTGAAAGGGGGAGGCAGAGGACAAGGTGCATTGACGGTCTAGGTTCACTTAAAAAAAAGGAATGGACCTATCGTAAGACAGAACATCTAATTAATAATAATAATAATAATAATAATAATAATAAATAATAGAATACAGTTAGCATAGTAGATGTTACATTTATGATGATGGCAGGTAGCTTATTCCATGCACACGGTGTTGATACAGGGAAGGATTAAATTAGGACTGGGATTTGTGTGATAACAGAAGAATTATTATCACGTGTATTAAGCTAGTGTTATCTTTTAATGATTATCAAATATGATTATAATTAAATAGTTCGCGTACTAACTCATTACTATGATATAAGTACTTGCCAATTTTTATATGAATATCCTCATTTGACCACTAAAAAAATTTCCTACATTTATTTTCACGTATTCATACGTCAAGTTAGGTCATCTGCAGCTGTAAGTTTTGAGAGATAGGTTCAGTAGGATATGGCTAATTCATCATTGATTAGTTCGAAAAATTCGACAGTTCGAACCCAACCTGATTCTCCATTAAGTTTATACAAGTAATTGAATGAATGGTTAGTAAAATTTAATTCTAATTTTAGAAGGAGATATTAGGATAATTCGAAGCTATACAGTAAATTGTTAATTTTTGGGGGGCAACGATCTTTATTAAATCACTCTCTATACCAAGAATGTCAAATAAAGTTATTTATTGAACCAGAGCAAAGAAAAAGCACCTACAATGAAGGAAACCTGGGGAGATTCACTGAATCCCAACCAGACGTGAAACGTGAAAAACTATATTTTCAATCTGTGATAATATGTTTAGTAGAATCGGTGAACTTAAAGATTTTGTTTATTGCTTCAAAATAAGCAAATTACAACAAACCAGGATCACTAATGTTTTTCTCCCTAATTTAATTTAAGTGCAAAAACTGTTTTAATTCTGCATTTCTTTCGGTATGCTAATTTTTCCAAGTTTTATATTTTGTGCTTAGATTTTTATTGTGTTTTCATGTATGTAAAATTGGCTATATAGTATTTATATATATATATATGTATATGTTTTATAAATCATATATAAAATACTTGTATTTATATATGTTATTGATTTACTGTGTATCAGCTGTCTCGAAAAATCATAAAAATGTTTAATTTGAATTTAGTATATTTCAATATTTTTTTCAGACATCACTTGAACTTAGAATTAAAAATGTCGATTGTATTATCAAATATCTGGAAAATAACAATAATAATATAGTAAATATTATCAATGTTGACCGAAATGAAAAGTTTTTGTACTTTTTAAAAGCTTATTCTTGCCAAAATCCCGCTAATCCTTCACTTGTAAATTATATCTCTAACCAATTTAGCACTTACGTGGACTGAGTAGACCATTAAGATAATAATTTCACAAATATTATTTGTTGCACCGCAATCTCAAATAAATCTAGATGTTTAGCACCACTTAAAAAATGAAGGGTTTAATGAGCTCTTGGTAATTATTATTTACCGGATGTTAGTGGTTTCGAGATATTTTAGAGCGTGTTTATTAATTCATTATATGATAATGATGAATCAATATAATAATACATAATATTTTACATACTGGTTTTATAGAATCTACTTGCGTGTTAAATAAGTTCCAAACGGGGAAGGTACGTATGGATTTTGATTTTTCAAATAAATCTTTTCTTGGTAAAATATGCTTTATATGAGCAAGTTTATTCTCTAATATCGGATATTCGTTAATGCATAATACAACACATATCACATATAGTACTTCTAATATCATTTTAATTGAACAGTAACTTTATTATATTTGGTAGCTGGAATCATCTTGAATATTTAATCATTGAATGTTGTCTCAACCTGGATCTATGGTAACGCGAACTAAAGTCAGTCTCATATTTACTGGTAACTGGAACCAATGACCTTGAATATTCTGAACACACTGAGGTTATTCTTCCTTAATGGTTTTTCAGTCTTCCTCCACATAGATGCGGGTACATTTACTTCAATTTGTACATTAACTATTCCCATAGTATAGTTTAATACAGAAGACATAAGAAAGGAAGAAGATATTACCTTCGTGCATCGGGTTCGTCACACATTTTGAGTGGACTTTCTTAGTTAAATTTGCACGTATTAGTTTATTGTCAATATGTATTATTTATTATAAATTATTTATCCACTAGGCCTCCTCACTATCGAACATTTTAAGTAAAGTTTAATAACTGTAGAAATTGTTTCTTTCAATCAAAAGCTGACTATTAAATGCACCCATACGATTGTTCTAGTTCATTCTTCTGTGCGCAGTCACATCAGTGCGATGACGTCACGAATCCTAGTGTTGGCCATCTTGGCGTGGTGTTTGGCCGGATCCTCCGGTCGACCCCAAGTGAGCGTGTTGAAACGCAAGAGCCCTTGCTCCCAGGCCAACCTTCGCGTTGAAGGTCGGAACAGTGAGGCCGGAATCTGGGCAGTCAACTTGGGAGGTTGCAGGTAAGATCTGCAGGCCTGGTCTAGGACCCTCAAAAAGAGAAGTATTGTGATAGATTTTGATAAATTTCAACGTTTTATGATCTCCCCTGAAACCTAAAAGGTTGTTTTTGCGATATCGTCCGCCGGTTTGTGTAGAACTGAAAGCATTTTACCGATCAATCTAAAATTTTGTATCGAGGATTTTCATAAGTATTTTTTTTAATAAGCTACCAATCCCTAAAATTAAGGATCGTTTACTAGGGCTAAAATAAAAATAATCAATTTCCTCGAAAGCTGCTCTAACTATTTTGATTCAATTTAGTATCTAGACAGTGTTTGACATTACAAACAAAATGGCAACTCTCATTTCCTCGTGAAAATGACTTTGAGAATACCTTACAATAGCAGAAATGTCCACTTTTGATTATATCTCAGCAACTATTTGAGATATGAAACAACTTATTGTAAAAGTGTAGTACTATTAAAGATAAAAATATTTAATTTAATATAATATGTATATTTTATAAAACAATTTCGTAACTATAAGTATATATACATTGTGTGAAGGTCTTTAAAATGTGAAATTTTTATTCCTCTTTATTCAATGTTTTGTAACATTGAAAATGATTTTATCCAGTTCTTTAGTATAGTGTTTCTGCAACGATGTATACTATTTCGTTCCACAATCTTACTAGTTTTTAGTAAATGTCTTTATTTTAAGGAACAAGAAATAGAAAGTATGTGCGGTGCACTCTACCATGCCTAAATCAGTATATGCAAACGAATCGTTGTTTGTGAAACATTTGAAAAAAGAAAATGTAATCCCTATATCTAAAAAAGAATCTTGGGAACAGACAAACTTTTGATTTGTTTTGAAAGTGGTTATATAATTTAGGCTGCCGTGGAACATCACGCCGAAGGTGGACTACCTGCGGATAGTAGTGACGAAGAGGGTGATTGGGAGGCTTTTGTGTACCATCAGGACGAGGACTGCGACGACACCCTAGACCCGGAACAGGGAGGAGAAGGAGATACCCCAAATTCCACGTCAGGTAATACCTCATGTTTCAAAAACCAAACTATTAACATCTCCATGTATTATCATAAGACCCTGCTTCGGTGGCGGCATGGTTTAAGGCGTTAATCACGTGTTGGACTAGACTACTGATCACTGGGAGATCTGGGTTCAAATCCCGGTCGGGTGTACAAAGAGAGTTTTTCCAAAGTGGTTTTCCACTCTTTCCACGAAGATTCTGATATGTTATTATTATTATTATTATTATTAGCACCGCGTCTTACTACCCATTCGGGTTATACGCACTTACGCTAATGTGTAATGGTAGGGTTATTGTGAGATGAAATGAAGGACCTACAGCTTAACGTGGAATCCGAACCACGGTGGAGGCCTGGCATTCCCCACATATTCTGATATGCTTCCTCTAAATTCAGCCTTCCTCATTCCTAACTTACTAACGTAATTAGTACACATGCGTATAACCTGAACAGGTAGTAAGATGTGGTGATATTAACAAAGAAATTGTGTGGACAGTTGCGGTTTTTGGAAGTACAATTGCACCACGAGCCCGCCTCGGGGGCGTAGTTGGCTAACGCGCTAGTTTTGTGTTGAGCTAGACTACCTAGGACGTAGAGATGGAGGTTCAAATCTAGGTCGCGTGAACTGTTTTTTTTTCTTTCCTAAATTTATTTTCACTTTCCCTCCACGTAAATGCAGGTTCACTTCGTCTAGATTCAACCTTCTCAATTCCTAATTTATTAGCGTAGTTAGTATTTAAGAGTACAACCCAAAAGGTTTGTAAGACGCAGTGCAGTACACCACAAGTTACTCGTAACAATATTAGGCCTACTGTTATTATTGTTACTATAATTAGTGTTCTGTCTGTATTTCCCGACAAGTTCGTCCTGTCGACCCGACCTACGATTACAATGAAAACGGACAGGGCTACAAACTGCACAACGAGACGAGACCCTACGCCAATGCTACGGACGTGTGCGCGTCAGAAGACGCCTACATCGCCGTCATCAACTCGAAGGAGGAGTTAGAGTACCTGAGACAACTGTTCGAACTTTATCCGCACATCGATGACAACAACATAATCAACAACCAAGCGTTCGTCAGTGACGGTAGACCCGATGATCTAACCGATTCTCAAGAATGTAAGTTTATCATTAACCCGCTTCAGTGGTCGAATGGTCTAAGGCGTCACTCTCATGGCAGATTAGACTGCCGATGACGGGGATATCGGGTTTCTAATCCCAGTCGGGTGTACTGAGGGCGTTTTGTTTTTATAAATGGTTTTCCACACTCTCTCTCCACGCGAGGGTGGATGCTCCTTTAGATTTGACCTTCCTCATCCCTATCCCACTAGCGTAAATAGCGCATGTGCATATATCTTGAATGGGTAATGGGGCGCGGTGCTAAAAGATACATTTTGATTGTTGCTGTGGTAATATAAGTCTGTGTGCAGGTTCAATAGAATTCAAATGCATGCCTGTTTAATGACTTTTTTTAATTAGACTCGATTTAATAATTAGTAAAAAAATTGTTTGGTCTAAAATGCTATTCGTATTCTGTTTCGAAATAATTATACTAAACATCTTCAATTCGGATTAGATTCGAACGTTTTCAAAGCATGGTATTCTATTTGGAATTGATGTTCATTTATTTATCTATCTGTGAGTGGTTTTCCTTAACCGTTCTTAGCGGCTCTCTATGAAGAACTTCTTAAGGATTACGGACATTACGGTCCGGCACTTTGTGGCCAGAGCAGTTGGTTACTATTATCCATTAGCACCGCGTCTTACTACCCGTCGGTTATACGCACTTACGCTAATGTGTAATGTAGGGTGATTGTGAGATGAAATGGAGGACCTACAGTTTAACGTGGATCCGAACCACGGTGGAGGCCTGGCATTCCACACATTAACAAGTTGTGATCAATACACGTCTTGTCAGAGGTGAAGGAAGGGTTTGGTAATCAGATAAATCTGTGCTAGGACCTAGGATTGAACCCCGGACCCCCAGCACAGGAGCCTGACACCTTACCCCTGGACAACAGGTCACCCCAGTTTATTACCGTGGTATCAGATACGGAGTATGTAAACGCGGCCTAAGACTTCAGTTTAAATCAGATATACCTCCAATGATTATTAATTTTTTTAATGTTTTGTTATTTCTAGTTTCACCTGAGTGGGAGCTTGGATACATCGAGTGGACCTCTGGACAGCCAGACAACTACATGGAGATGAAAATTGCCTGTCGCTTCTACGGGAAGGGGGGATGAACGACGTGCCATGTTGGCTAGAGCTGCCATTTTTCTGCGAAAAACTTCGCTAACAAACCTCAAGATATTTGTAAACGAAAATTATACACATATTCAGACAACTACTAAATGTAAGCTATTTTTGTAAAATTATAAATAAACTATAATGAATGCAACTATATTTGTTTTAGATTTTGTTCTGTTGTTTACAATAGCACATAATTTACAATAAATAACAAGTTTATGTGTTTTACAAATGTAAAAAAAATATATTAATTTACTTTAAAAATGTTGGTTTTATTCCTTGGAATAGTATATATTATTATTATTATTATTATTATTATTATTATTATTATTAGCACGCGTCTTACTACCCGTTCGGGTTATACGCACTTACGCTAATGTGTAATGATAGGGGGATTGTGAGATGAAATGAAGGACCTACAGTTTAACGTGGGATCCGAACCACGGTGGAGGCCTGGAATTCCTCACATTCACAAGTTGTGATTAATACACATCTTGTCAGAGGTGAAGGAAGGGTTTAGTAATCAGATAGATCTGTGCCAGGACCGAGGATTGAACCCCGGCCGCCAGCTTAGAAGTCCGACACCTTACCCCTAGACAACCAGGTCACCCAAATAGTAATTAAATGCCAGTTATATAAGTACTATTTCATTGCTTACTAAAATATGTGCAAAAATCTAATATTTAAAAAATTGTAAAACGTTAAAACACTATTTAAAACATTATTTTAAGTTTAGAATAGACAGGTTTTGTTAAAGTATTTTATACTTACCCAATAGGAAACACTTTAAAAAATTCAAATAGTTCTATAGATATTTTATAAAACTGTTTATAATAACTGAATACTGTATATAGTTATAGACTCACATAAAAATCTGCCAAAATTACAATCACTTAATTTAATGAAGTTAGTGACCTGATGGTCTAGGGGAAAGGTGTCAGGCTTCTGTGCTGGGATCCGGGGTTCAATCCTCGGTCTCGGCAAAAATTTATCTGATTACCAAACCCTTCCTTCACCTCTGACAAGACGTGTATTAATCCCAACTTGTGAATGTGTGGAATTCCATTCCTCCACCGTGGTTCGGATTCCACGTTAAACTGTAGGTCCTTCATTTCATCTCACTATCACCCTACCACTACACATTAGCGTAAGTGCGTATAACCCGAACGGGTAGTAAGACGCGGTGCTAATAATAATAACAACATTAAATGAAATAGGAAACATACCTATCTAAAACTACGCTGATAATATTTTCAGGTATTTTTTTTTTATTAACACCCCGTTCAGGTTATATTCATATTATATGCTAGTTACGTTAATTTGTTAGGGATGAGAAAGAATGAATTTAGAGGCACAGAGTACCTGTATTTACGTAGAGGGAGAATAGAAAACCTTTAAGGAAAAAGCACCCCCAGTAGACAACTACCGTATTCGATCTCCCTTACATATGTAGTTTATTCTATTGCGAGAACGACGCCTTTGACTGTGCGGCAACCATCGAGCAGGTGAGCTCTTATATGACTAACGAACTTGCCTTACTTTATCCGACAATACGGTAGCTTATTGGTTTATGAGCTAGAAGCCCTTGGATCAATTTATGTTTCTATATTATAGTTGTGACCTGGTGGTCTAGGGGTAAGGTGTCAAACTTCTATGCTTGCGGCCGGGGTTCAATCCTCGGTCCCGGCAAAAATTTATCTGATTACCAAACCCTTCCTTCACCTCTGACAAGACATCTTGTGAATGTGGGGAATGCCAGGCCGCCACCGTGGTTCGGATTCCACGTTAAATTGTAGGTCCTTCATTTCATCTCACTATGACCCTACCATTACACATTAGCGTAAGTGCGTATAACCCGAATGGGTAGTAAGACGCGGTGCTAATAATAATATATTATATTTTGTTAATAACATCGATTGATATGTTGCATAAAATATTAATATTCATCTTGATTTTTTTTAGATTAACGCAATAAAAAACAAAAATGTGAATTAAAGTGAATATGATGGTAAAGGTAATAATTTATCAAATATTCTAAGTATTGTTTTATGGATTATTTTATCATAGCAAGAGAAAGTTTCTTTAATTTAAATAATAAAGTAATTATTTAGTTTATGTGTATCGCCAACACAATAAAGTGATAAAAAAATTGATGTACTGTATATAAATAATGAAAAACTCATTATTTTCGGGATATTATTTATTTTTTATGGGTTTAACTTGATCTAGATTAAACTATACTAATATTGAAGTAAGTTATCAGAGGCATTAGTTTAAAATACTGTGTATATTTTAGTTCATACAAACAAACATAGGACCGTCTTAACAACATACGTACACTATCAAGTCAGATAGAGGGAAACATTCTAAATCAGCGTGAAGAGGGTGAACAAACCACACGTGAAAAATCAATCAAACCCCGTTCAGAAGAACTAGATTCAAACGATGACCTACCATAATCAGAAATGTTTGTTTCAAGTATAACGCCATAGATCACTTTACTACTGGTAAAAGACAAACTAGTAATAATTTTAAAGGGTTATATGTGAGGCTTTGTACTGAAAGTCTTGATTTTGAACCTATGTGATAACAATTGGAATATTTTATAAGGTGAATTATAGCCAATTTATTTTTTATGCTTATATCACGAAGATTTTTAGTATTATATTGACATTTTATCAAATACTAATTTAATTATTTTTCACTGAGTCTAACTACCCGTCCGGGTCAACCATGTTTAATATGTGGTTGGAAAGAGGAAGGTAGAATTTAGAACAAATGTACCCGCACTGCTTGGAACGAACGTGGTAAACCATCAAGAAAAAAAATATTCAGCACCCGGTCGGGATTTGAGCCCCAACTTTTCCAACGTTGGAAAGCCTACATGGCCTAAAATACGATGGTCTGTGTCATTTTCTGGAACTACTGTCCTATCCTGTATAATCTTGTACTCCCTTTCACCCTTTACTTACAACAATCCTTTGTTATATTAATAAGAAAGAGGGTAAAGAAAATTTTGAAACGTTTTATCTCAAGGTAAAGAAGAAAGCTAGCTGCCAGTTAACGATAATCATAAAAAAATATTTTTTGAACTTATTAAAAATTACTGTATTTATAAGAGGAGAGTTGCTGAAATTGAGCTAATTGCACCCTTTCTCACTATTTTTTTTAATTAATAAAACTAAAACTGTAGGGTTGTTAAAGAAAAATAGCCCTGTTGGAATCCTTCAACTTTATTTTGGCGTGAGCAATATTTTGATTTAAAGCATCGTATAATTAAACTCGCTTTGCTCGTTAGGGATCCGCCCCCAAACCCCCAGTCAGTTTTCTTTGAAAGTGGATGTAAACTAATGTAATTCCGGAGCCGTTTTTTGATAGGTCTTACCGTTTAGCCACAAGAGGCCTTCAAAGAAAGGTTCGCATCGATTTTAAAGTTGGTCCAATATTTTGAATTTTTTTCAGGGCAATTTTTTTTTTTAACTTTTTGGAATTTTCCCGTCGGTTATAGGTTAGAAGCTATAAGTTTTCCAAATTCCAAGTTTCTAGCTCATCTGGACGTGGGTAAACATTAATGTCAGTGAGTGAGTCAGCCATGTGGCTTTATAGTAGTATAATATTGCGTTAGATCCGTACGGCTGCGCGGCAACTTCTCACTTATCGAGACAACCTCCTCAATGTAAGCTTACTTGTTTAGACGCTAACCATCTGTTCATTCCATTTGAAACGAGAGCTTACTTCAACAGATCTTACGACCGGTTCTGGTTATACGTGTAAGTCAAGTACGTAAATATGTTAGATGAAGAAAGCAGAATTTTTGGAAACATAATCCACATCTGGGTGGAGGTAGAATTGGAAACCATTTAGGGAAAAAGTATCCCCAATTCACCCGACTGGGATTCGAGGCCCGATTTCATCACCGGAAATCCAGTCTAACAAGAGAGTGATGCGTTAGACTATTCGACCATCGAAGCAGGTTCTATATAATAATAATAATAATAATAATAATAATAATAATAATTGTACCATAGTTGAAACAAAAAAAGTATGTTTGAAATAAAAGGAATTATTATTTTATAATAATTTTGTTCGATTACGTTTGATGATTAAATCAGAAAATATTTTACTATCAACACGCATCGGAGGGCCCACGGAATAAAAGTTAAGTTTTTTTGGTCCACTTTACTGCTAATAGGGAGGTTGGGGTTTAAATCCCCTACTGGTGTACTGAGGATGATTGTTTCTTTAAGGTTTCACAATCTCCCTCCACGTGAATATGGGTACAGTTCCTCTTAATTTTACCTTATTTAGTCTTAATACATCGGTGTAATTAGGTGCGTATTTCTATAAATAGTAGTAAGACGTTGGGGGGGAGGGGGAGACTGCTAATACATTTAAAAATAAACTCTAATACCCACTTCAGTGTTCACGTGGTCTATGACGTCACTCTCGCTTTTTGGGGTTCAAAACCCAGCCATGTCTGCTGTATTAAATATGCATATCCCCGAACGGGTAATAATACACCTTGGTGGCGTAGTTAGCTAACGCGCTGGTTTAATGTTGAGCTTGACTTCCGAGGACGGGGAGATTGAGGTTCGAATTTCGGTCGGATGAACTAGGGGTGATTTTTCTTGAGTGGTTTTCCATTCTCCCTCCACACAAATGTGGGTTCACTTCCTCTAAATTCAACATTCCTAGTTCCTAACTAATTAGATTAATTATTACTTATGCGTATAAACCAAACGGTTAGTAAGACAAAGCACTATATTTTTTTTAAAATAATACGTGGTGTTAAAAAAACATTGCTATGATTTAAATCAGAACTAAGATGTTTTTCCTCCGTAATTGGCAACTATTGAATTGATTTCGTTATCTATTAATAACGTAGTAGTTATGAAACATTCTAGGC
Source organism: Timema cristinae (assembly GCA_039000515.1). Classification (NCBI taxonomy): domain Eukaryota; kingdom Metazoa; phylum Arthropoda; class Insecta; order Phasmatodea; family Timematidae; genus Timema; species Timema cristinae. The sequence goes on along the minus strand of JBCFYV010000100.1, from coordinate 47,732,378 downwards.
ATATATATTAATTATATTTATATATTTATTTGAGACATCAATTAAAAACCGGAAGCCTTTGGTCCAATCTTATAAGCGATACCTTCCTGTGGGCAATTATTTCCTGCATTTAATAAATGTATGTAATAATCATTTTATAATTTTTAATTGCTTCCATGGTTAGTTTAATAATGTTAGTGTTTATTCTACTCTACACTCAATTTATTTTATTCCTAATCTGTACAACATTTTTTTGTGAGGATTTATTTTTTAACTGACGTAAGTGTTTTAGTAGGCTACACATTTTTAGTTTTGAAAATAATTATTTTGTCCTTTCTTTCTCGGATAATATTTTTTAAACAATTATATGTTGGATTTTAAACTGGTATGGTGGTGGGCGGTAAGTTTTAATCAATATGCACTACACCAAACATTAATATAATTTATTATTTAGTAATATAGAATTAAATTTTAAATTGATTCTATTGAGTTTATAGGTATTAATTATTAGGATTTTATTTCAGGTTGACAAGCTTAGAAAATAATAAGTTTGTATAAATAATTTTAAACTGGTTTTTGAACTGATTTATATTATTGGTAAAATATTTTTTAAATATCAGAAAATAAGGTAATATTATTTTAATTGAAAAATACTGTAATTTATCTAAAATTTGAACAGTAGTAAAAAGTAAATGAGGTAACACATATAAACCGCTCAACTGAGGGGAATAAAGTCCTGCTTATATTTTACGATTTTTATTTATATTATATCGCTTATTATTACTAATCTATAGAATTTCTGACCTATCATAGGTCCCACGACTGTTGACCAGCACTATAATAAAGGAAATTGAAAAGAAAATTGGAATTTAATTATTATTATTTAGCTTTCAATATTATTGAAGGCAAAGAGCTTAAGAAATTTGATCAAACTTACACTTTAAGCTAAACATAAAAAAATCAATGATTAGTATTATATTGAGAGAAAACTTTTTTTAATTTGGTGTGGGGGTGGAATTGATGGTCTCACTATTTTGTAACAAATATATTTTTCATTATAAAATATTACAATCAATTTTGGTATGGTTTTCTTAGCTATTCTTCTATGGTGTCCCATTAACTATACCTTTCAGAATCAAAGTAATGTAAGTAATAGTGAGTGTTGCGCTTGAGGGTGATTTATTGGATGTAGAATTATTTTAAAATATTATATCTTATTTTATTCACTTTAATAAAACTGTCTTTCAACCAGCTATTTTATGAATTTTTCGCTTGAATCTTTTGACTAATGAAAGAAAAATTAACCTATATAAATACCGGTACATGTATGTTATTAAAAGACACAACTTGTATCTCTCTATGTTATTAACAGAAACTATAGTACCTTTCAGACTGTGAGCGAGGTGAATATGACGTCAGTGGCCTTGCTAGCGATAGTGGCGCTGTGGTGCGGCGCGGTGTGTCAGGCCCGTCCCTTGGAAGAGCTGATAAAGAGCGGGAACCCCTGCTCGGCGGCGCTGTTACACGTACAAGGTCTCCACAACATGGCGGGAAACTGGACTGTCAGGCTGGGACAGCTAGAGGTGGCTTGCCCTTGGTTGCATTTGTTTTCATTAGGATGTTTTATTTTATTCGAAAGATCTAATGTCCTCCTAAAATGCGGTATTCCATTTAGTGACCGTTGACGTAGGAGGTTGGAAATCCAATCCCCCTCCTCCCTCCTCAGGTACGCAAGGGGAGATTTTCCAAGTGGGAATTTAACTGTTATTTTATAAACGTACCCCTGGGTTGGGTAAATTTCATCTAAGCAACCCATCTCATTCTTACCTCTTATATTAATTCTTTAGTAAATTTTATCTTAAAAGTACTAATAAAATATATTCTCTGTTACCAGTAGATATTAGCAGTTATTTAAACCGTTTTTCCAGTAATAATTTGATGAAAAATGCACAACGCCCACCTAAGAATTGGCTGGTAAGAAAAAAATTGGAAATCATAAAGGCTCCTTAATTAAAATAATCTAAATTTAAAATGTATTATAATGAGGGAAACATTTTTTGGTGTTACCTTAATACAATTCCTGCAGATAACTTCAGAACTTGCGTTTTAAGTGAAAATTAGGTTCTTGTCATCCATGACTAAGTGTTAATCTGAGATCCATGTAATCTTATGACTAATCTTGCACAAATCACACGTCATCAATGTTCCGATTAGTCTGTTGCATCTCTTCCCTTCTGCCTATCCTGAACCAAGCCTGTCACATCTTTATAATAATTAGTTCTTGTCTACATCTTCCACTATCTGATTCATACATCCCATCCTTGGTATTTCTCTTATAGTGTTTTCTTCCATACGCTCTTCTATATTTAGTTTCGTCAAACTTACATGTCTGGTTACGTGACTGATAAAATTATAACCCTTTATTTTCGAAGTATTTCCAAATCTACCTCTTTTCTTTGCTTTTTTGAGTATATCTGCGTTGGTTACTCTACCCGTGATATTCTCAACATGCTTCTGTTGTCAACCTCGGTGATCTTGAGGTAGAGTGCTGGCCTCATGACCCGATGTTCGATAGAAATCTGTAGCACAACTTTCTTCTGGAGGGGAAGTAAACCCTTTTGTCTCATGTTGATTGTGGCATGTGATAAGAACTATGGGAGGTATGTGAAAATACATTTCCTGGAAAAATGTGTAGGCTCTTTCAATCAAGCTCATAGAAATTATCGTGTGTTGATATGATCAGTCGGTTCATAAAGTGCATGTTAAATACCTAAAATAAATAAATAAAAACATGATTCTGTAGAACCCCATTTGAAACTCTTGACTAGTAGGACAAACAGAGGGTTTGGTCATCTTAGAATTACTCTACCAGGTTTTGGGTTAAACGAAGGTTCGTGTTATAGAAACACTACTTTTGTTTTTAGGCCGCAGTGAGCCATATCGTGGAGGGCAGCCTGAACGACAGCAAGGAACCAGGCGAATGGGTAGCTGCTCTTTACAATAGAGACCAAGGTTGCACTGAAGACGATCTGCGCCAGTTTATCGGAACTCTCGATGGGGTGATGCCAGAAGAAGGAAATGGAGGTAAGGCGGTGGAACATGGCGGGGATAAACTCGAAAAAAAAAAATACTGAAGAGGTCACACATGAAACCTTTAGGGGCGAGCATTGGCAAAGCAGAATATGCTCATCCATTGCAAAGCTGTATGTGAATAACAGCTGACTATTGTATTAAGACCCGCTTTGGTGGTCGAATGGTCTAAGGCGTCACGCTCACGTTAAACTGGCTTACTGATGACGGGGAGATCGGATCTTGTCCACATGTCTTCTACCTTACCCCTAGACCACCAGGTCACCCTTATAAGATATAGCTATAGTGTTATCCATCAAAGGATACTGCCACCTTTCAAGGCAAAAAAGTCCAGCATAGTCAATATTATGCATCCATCAATTATAGCATTGAAAAATGTTATTCTTATGGTAGTAAAGAAGCATGTCTTGCTCCAAAAAGGTAAAAATAAATACTCTTTCATTTTTTTCCCCTCTGCACACACTAAAACACAACTACCTTCCACTCCTATATGCTGTTTAGTTTCATGTATAACTTACCCTGGAGAACTAAAACTTAGGGAGATGTTTATCGAGGAAACAGTTGGAAACAGTTAGAAACACGTCAACGCAAAATGGCGTAAAACATTGAAAAACCATGCGTATACTTTTTTTTTACATTTCAGAGCATCCGTCTAGAGAAAGACCCGTTCTGCCCGACGGCTATACCACCATCGATCAGGTCGGAAGCTACAAGTGGCACCTGGAGCAGAAGGGCTGGGATGAAGCGGAAGCCACGTGCCAATCGGAAGGCGGTCATCTTGTTGTCATCGACTCTGACAAGGAGGCCCTCTTTGTAATAGACTTGTTCCACAGCCAAAAAGGGGAGGACCAGACGGACTTGAAAAGTTCTCACTATGGCGTCAGAGACAACGAACAGGATGGGAGCTTTGTTACCATTTATGGTGGGCCATTTTTTTTTCTTGTTCACACAGAGAAGGTATTGTAATCGGGAACCTTTTAGACCTCTTATATGTCACCAATTCCAAAAGTGTTTCTTACAAATCTGTATGTCTGCTCCTGGGGCTGCAGCCGAAACCATTTGAAGAATTTGACTTAAACTTGATATTTAGCTGTTAGCTTAGTGTTAAATTGTGATTTTGATTCGAGTTCATCCGCTTCGATTGCCGTACAGTCTATGGCGTCACACTCGTGATAATCTAGACTGACAATGACGGGGAGATCGTGGTTTAAATCCCGGTCAGGTGGACTGAGAGTGGTTTTCCTGCGAATGCTGAAACACTTAATATAAATTATACTTTTCTCATCTCCAAAACGCTAGAGTATTTAGTGCATATGAGATAGCCCGGAGGAATTGATTTCTAAAAATGTACTTCTTTGTTATTTTAGGAACCCCCCTGAGTGAGACTGGCTACGAGAGATGGGCACGTGGTCAACCAGACGACGAGAATGGAGTAGAGTTCTGCATTGAGCTGCTGAGGAATGGGGAATTCAATGACGAGTCTTGCTTCAAGGAATTACCTTTTATTTGTGAAATTCTATTCCATTATGAGCCATGAAATATATTTTCTTGTGGTACAATTCATTCAACCAGAATGGTAGCAGCCTTAGCTCGACCTAATATAATTATAAACTGTACCAAAGTGTAATCAGTCAAGGAAATACTGACACCTTTCCGAGCAAACGGATTGTACATTTGGTTTCTATTTTAAAAGTACATGCATTCCAGCAGATGAACCGATTTTTTAAATCTGGTTGAAACAAATAGTATGTTACAATCTAAAAACTTTCATTATATTGTGATTAAAAGTAAATCATCATATGTTATTAGTAGATTACTCATGAATAATTTTCCAAAAAAAAACATACTATTTTAATAATTAAATTTGTTTAATAGTATAAAAATGTTTAAGATAAACAATAATATTTTGCTGTTGTTATTGGTAAAATTTAATTTATATTATTAGTGCTATTCTTAAAGTATTGATATTATTTATCAAACGTGACATATTTTAATTATATGATTTGACGCATAAATATATTCAAATTGCTTTGATAGATTTAATAACCGTCAAAGATATTCCTTCATATCCAAAGCTTGGTGTAGTTTCTGTTGCAAAGCATCATACACCCTAAAATATGAGTGCAGAATGGCCTTGAGCACGGGACGACTCGTGGATAGCTCAGTGGTTAGAGCAGTGGCGTATGGTTTCGTGTCCAGGTGTCATTTTTCAATTTAAAGAATATCATATGGTTGGACACACATCTCTGCTAGCGCAACAGTTGCTGCGCCATTCAACTAGATCCTGCCTTGGTTTTTCAATGTTCGCGTGAATCAAGCCTCACAGAAGAATGGCAGATGAATATCGCAAGGTACGTCGTTGAGGAGACCATTGCGATAGAGGGCGACGCAGTCTTCACCATCTTGAAACTGATCACGATAGTTATCAGGTTGGCGGGGCGACCAAGAGTTGAAACCGGTGTCATCGATATCTTGACCTGGGACAAATCAATTCCCATTTTGCTCTGCGTGTAACTTTCTGTCTGGGCTATTTATTTACACTAATAAGGGGAATATGGAACATTCCTTTACATGGATATGAGACATAAACCCTGAGGAAAAGTATAAGAACTATTTGTAAGGCTTTGAAACATGGTGTTGTATGAGAATAGAGGAGATAACTCATAGGATAAAATGAAAATTTCTTGTGACTAATGAAATTCTAAGAAGAGTAAATTAAACGATAACCATTCTGCAGGTGATGCGAAGAAGAAAGACCAACTGAATGGATCACATTATAAGAATAAATAGCTTATTGAGTGATGTCATGAAAAGTAAAGTGGAGTGAAAATAGTATCAGGAGGACCAAGGAATGAAGAAGAACTTTCAGAATCTAAAAAGGAAGCTGCTGATAAGGCATGTTAGAGGACTCAATTTGGACAAGGTAATTAGCGGTCCTGTTTAAAAACAGAACATCTAAAAACTAGGGGGGATAAATAAGTTACGTATAACTTTAGAGAAAATATACAATCATTGGCGTGGAGGGAAAGTGATAAATCACTTAGGAGGAAGCATCATTAAGAACACATGGCAGTTATCTGAATATAACTTATCCATAATCAGAAAATCAGACTTGATGAGCTTTACATCTAATCTGAGTATCGTGTGGGCAAAACCAAATAGAGTTGAAAATAAATATCGGTGAGGGAGGGTGATATAGAGATGTTTAACCGTTCTCAATATTGCGAAGCTTTGATATTATAACATTGACCAATCAATATGTAGTTATGATTTTTGTTGAACAAAATTTAGTAATTCGGAACTACAAGTGTGTCCTCAGTTCTCAATAATACCACTCTGGCCAAGAGAAATGACGTGTCGTAGAATGTTACCAGTATAATCAAAGTTTGTCCAAATTGTACCTGTGAAATGATAATTTTTTTCATCCCCATTCGACCAATTACACATGGGATCTGCTTTACACACCTTACATAGGGATGTATTTCCATTGATACCAGTCCAATGAGTGTTCTACTGAGTAATGAGAACAAACCACACGTACAATTTAAACAAGCTATGCTTAACCTGGCATTAAGACGCGTCAAGCCATAGGCCTTGCTAGGAGACCTTCCCAACTAGAGACACAGTCAGAAGATGATCCACATTGGTGGTTACAGGGTCTTAAGATTCGGTCTTACAATATATTAGCTGGTCTGTAATCGGTAAATTGGGTTTAAAATATCAGCCTGACTGATTTTTTTCTTAAATAGTTTTCCACTCTTCTTCCATGAAAATTGGTTCACAATTCCTCCAAATAATGTTTTTTCCTCTATTAGTGTAAATCTAAGGATAGTTAAGACCGTTAATAAACATTGAATACAGACAACGCCACAATGTTTGGTTAATTTAGTTTTGGCGGTGCTAAATCAAATCATAAGAGAGAGCCACATGGTGGCCACATGGTCTAAGGCATTACTCTCGTGTTAGATTAGACTACCGAAGACTGGGAGATCGAGGTTAAATCCCGGTCGGGTGCACTGAGGGTGGTTCTTCCTAAATAGTTTTCCAATCACTCTCCACATAAATGCGGATGCACTTCCCTTATATAAAAACGTTCCTACGTGCTAAAAGAACTTACCAAATATTGTGACGAACTTCCCTTCGTTTACGAAATCATTGAGTCCCACGAAAGCTTCATTATTCAATTGATCGTCAGCCAATAGTCTCGGGTGTTTTCGGAATAAGACCTGAAGAGCTACCGCCTCCCCCTCTGAGTTTATGATGGCCAAATGCGCAAGCTCGAGTTCGCAGACTCTTCTCGCTCCGAACCATGTTTTTGGCTTGGTGTGTAGTTTGTAGTAGCCGAGACCATCAAAACGTCGGTAAGTTGAATATGTCTGGTCTAATGGTTCAGTATGTGCTCTTTCCTCATTTCCATTATCTTCTCGCACCTCTGAAAGTCATCGTTGGAAATAATACATCGGTTTATTAATGTTGTGGACGTAGGGAGCGCGAGATAAGGGCAGTGTTTTTGAAGTTTGTATAGCAAATAATTATTTTGGCCAAAATAAATCAAATATTGCTACAGTAGAAACAGAGTCTAATTTTCTTCAAATGATTACCACAACAGTTGTTGAATATCTGTCAAGGATGTCCTTGAATTTAATGATAACTTTTTCTCTTCATTTAAAAAGTTTTTCATCTAATGTTGCTATGCTCATAAGAGATATTCAACAAATGTTGATATCACCACGTGAAGAAAATTAAACTAGGTGTTTACTGTGGCAATATTTGATTTATTTTTGGCAAAAAAATGTTTCGCAATAAAAAGTGTAAAAACACCGCCCTTAGCTCGCCACAAATACTAGGGTTGTGTCCGAGTGACGTGCGTCACCCAGTTCACAATCAGTACAATAAAAATTAATACGCCTGTGCACACATCACCGTCACGTGTTGGGATCACGCCCAGCCACCACCCCCGGGAAAGGGTTGATGTAGTTTTGTTTACTTTTTCCAGGCCCCTGCCTTGACTCGAATCGTTTGTCGAGCAGATTCCAAAGTGGAAGGATTTCTGTTGACTGCCTAATCCTAAAATACTCATAAAACTGTGTTCCATCATCCATCTAATGAGGAAACAAAATCACAAACTGCCCTTTCACTAAGCTACTTTTCCATGCATTGTGATCCCGCCATCCTGCGTTTCAATCTCTTAATTGTTCTTCTTCTTCTAACACTATTTATATCACTGTTTTCTCACTGTTGCTAAACTTTGCTAACCTTTTATCATATTGGATGCACAAATCAAAACAACACTTGGCACAACGATACCTCAAGGCAGACTGCCCTAAAAATAAAATACGTGTGGCCCAGCCGTGGTCCGAAAAAGTGTGGAAGTGGCGTCTCCAGGTCGGATACGATCCGGGGTTCGATTTCCGACACAGGCACGAAACTCATATGTGTGGCTTGATCTTGGAAATATCTTTCAGCACCACATCTTACTGCCCGTTCGGGTTGGATATATATATATATATATATATATATAATATATATATATATATATATATATATATTATAATATATATATATATATATATATACTAAATATTATAATGTGTTGAGGATTAATAAAGGTTGAATTAAAAGGAATTATCCCACATTCGCGTGTAAGGATAGTAGAAAAATGTTTGAGAAAACCACCTTAAAATCACCCAACCAGGATTCGAGCTCTGACCTAATCGGCAGTCCCAATATATCGCAAGAGTAACGCCTTAGTCAATTCGACAACCGAAGCGTGTAATATAAAAATAGAATTATATTTTACCAATCAGGGAAATGTAAGACAAACTTTCGTATTACCCGCATCAGTGGTCACGCAGACTGAAGCATCTATCTCATCTATCTTGGTGTAGCAATGGTTGTGAGTTCAGAGGTTTGAACCCAGATTGAGTATAATGAGTTTCTTACATTGCTTTTCCACTCTTATTTCAAGCAAATTTGGGAACATTACATCTCTCTTCAGTGTAAACAGATGTATTTAGTCCGGACTGTTATTAATAAACGGTGCAAAAAAAAAGTATTGCTAGAGAAGTCCTAATCTCATGGCTTATCCACTCCTGTGGTCGTACGGTCTAACGCGCGACTATCGTGGTGGACAACATTGTCTATGACGGGGAGATCAAGGTTTTAATCTCGGTCGTGTGTACTGAAGTTATTTCCAAAATGGTTTTCCACTCTCCCTCCAAGTAAATGCGGGTACACTTCCTCAAAATATAACCCGAACGGTTAGTAAGACGCAGTGCTAAAAAAAACTCATGATTTCTAAAATCCAAGTCAGGCGATATAACCGTGGTACGAAACCTTGCCTTTATTATTATTATTAGCACCTCGTCTTACTACCTATTCGGGTTATAAGCAATTACGCTAATGTGTAATGGTAGGGTGATTGTGAGATGAAATGGAGGACCTACAGTTTAACGTGGAATCCAAACCACTGTGGAGGCCTGGCATTCCCCACATTCACAAGATGTCTTGTCAGAGGTGAAGGAAGGGTTTGGTAATCAGATAAATCTTTGCCGGGACCGAGGATTGAACCCCGGCCGCCAGCATAGAAGTCTGACACCTTACCCCTAGACCACCAGGTCACCTTGCCTTTATTAATACGTTGGTAATAATCAAACATATATAAACAAGGAGTTCATTTGTTTGCAGTCAATTGAATTTTTAAACTACTATAGAACCAACAAACCTGTTAATATTGCCACGTCTTCTTCTGTTTCATTCTCTTTAGTATCCTCCAGATCTCTGTTGTCTGTTTCACCATCCACCACGTCAGTTTCTCGACTAAAATTCAAATCATCGTCATGCGGTTCTGTTCGTTTCTCGGTAGCACAGTTCGAGGTGGATATTTTTATCTTCCAGGAACCGCCATTTTCACCAAGTCCCCAACCATAGTATGGTATGTTATGCTCTGTAGTAATCTAGGAAATAGTCATAGATACACACTTATTTTGAAATAAAGAGACTTTTATTTTTACATATTTTAAAGGCTTTCGCAGCCGGTGTTTGAATTAAAACAAAGGTTTTCGTGTTGGATCTGCGTAGTCTACAGACAAACAGACGGAGAGGGCAAATTTATTTAACATTGTTTTGACTTAAAAATTAAGTTCAATAGATACCAAATTTGTATCTATATGTAGATCTCAGGCTTATGTTTCAGAAAATATAGACTTGTATGTGGGTTGGGATGAAACAGAAATTACTGCGGTTTAACTCATTTTGTTGACACATACACACAGGTAAAAGTGGACTAAGTGAAAAAAGATCACACTTCTCTTTGAGACAATCTGAAACATAGAGTAAGATTAAAACGTTCTCGCCGAAACTAAAGAGCAGAATCTGCCCGACTGTCGTAAAAATTCGCACGCTACCAAAAAATGTATGATTTGCCCATGATGCTTTTCAAATCAAATAATGAATAGCTGATTAACAACAATTTTTTTTTTCGTTATACAGTAGATAAAACATTTTTTAGATGAATATCACGATACATGTTTTCAATCATTGTATTTTGCCATGAATCAAATTAAGCTTATAAGGGAAACAGAGGGAAGTCACATCTTACACATTATCAAGGACAATTTTAAAAGTTCGAAACCCAAAAGAACCCCAGCAAATACTTAAAATAAAATTATGACGGATCCTTCTTTTAAACCATAATATAAAGTGCATTATAAAGGTATCATGATTGTCTAACAGATGGCAGTACTAACTAAATAATTAGACTATCTTTGTAGAATTCAATATGAAATATTTAGTGTAATAACGTATAATGAGAAAGAATTTTTGTGAAATTACAAATTTTTACTCTGATATATCTATGAAAATTAATTAAATGGATAGTTCATTGATTAATACAAATATGATTTAAGATATGAATCACAATTAAAATAACACATTAAAAAATGTGAGTCAAGGTCACAACATGTTAACAAGTAAAATTATGACGCGAAACACAAATAATTAAACATAATTAAACTATATGGATAAATTATTATTGATTGACTAGAGATATAATGTTTGTAATATAATTGAAAAGAATTATTAGGATTTTTTTAAATTAAAACTTAATTTTTTTTTAATAAATTTGACAAAATGTTGAAGTATATGATATTTAATTGAATTCTATTATCTTATCCGAATTCCCTTGCTCCTTTATAGGCATCGTTGAGATGGCCTTTACTTCCTATAACAAGTTACTTAAAATAATTTCCCAACAGTAGATGTAGCCATTTGCTAGTATCTAGTTTTGTAGACGCATGCGCAATATTTAAACGATGAGATTAGGCGCATGCGCAATTATTTTTCCGGTTGGTTCAGGCGCATGGGCAATGATTTAGTCGGTCAGTTTAAGAGCATGCGCAATGATTTAGCCGGTTGATTCAGGCATATGCGCAATGATTTAGTCGGTTGATTCAGGCATATGCGCAATGATTTAGTCGGTTGATTCAGGCATATGCGCAATGATTTAGTCGGTTGATTCAGGCATATGCGCAATGATTTAGTCGGTTGATTCAGGCATATGCGCAATGATTTAGTCGGTTGATTCAGGCATATGCGCAATGATTTAGTCGGTTGATTCAGGCATATGCGCAATGATTTAGTTGCTTTTATTTATTTATTGGGTCTCCCAAACTAATTTTTTCACACATAAAAAAAGAAAGCTAAAGTTATTTCAAGTCACACAGAGCGTACAACGTTGATAAGTCTGATAGCATGTGATTGGTTCAGATCTCATCACGTGATGACGTTTCTGCTCTACTTCTATTTATCGGCGAACGTGTCAATCCTTAGCTGTTAGGACCATGAAAATTATTATTTGACCGTAGTAAAAACTTAACGGCGCGAGTTTTAAATTAACAGAACATATTTTTGTATGTATATAACTTACATTTATCCCGTCTATGGATCCAAACCAATAGTCAGGTTTACCGTTTATTCCTCCATACGCCAAGGCAGCCCCTGAACAAATCTCTATTGATCGTCGATCTTCTTGTGATCGGCAATCGGTGATCAGAAAACTTCCCATCACAGCTAGCAACGGAAGAAAGTCCACTTCTAATAAAAACTTCATGTCGAAGTTACTTGAAACGGAAATAATAGAAATAATTAATCCTGTACTTAGCTTCTAAATTATTTAAACCTAATCTGAATCCAATCAAGATAAATGTATAATCTTAAAATATTTTGAAAAGAGATTCAACTAGAATCCTAAGATTCAAGTTCAAATGAATCTTAGTTTTGGATCCGATGGAATTTAATTCGAAATAAGAAACTAAAAATTAAACTATTGAATAATTATTCAACATTTTTAGAGAAACTAATATACAACAAAATCGTAAATTTCATCTTAAAATTTTAAATAAGTGGCCATATTTCCTTTTAATTAAAGCGTAGCTACTCACATTATGTGAATTTACCATAGAAACTTGAGAATTTATTTTAACGTGGTTTTTAATAATTTAAAATAATATTATATTTATATGAATTTAAATCTCTGAGACATTTCATTAAAAAAATATTCGATTTGTAATTTATTGCCATGAGCAAGTTAAGAGTTCGATTAGATCCTAAATTGAAAATATTTGGCTCTCCGAGTCTTCAAAATAACGATATGTAGAAATTATCACTTGGAATTAACCAAATTATTTGTAATATAAAATAATTATTTATTTTAGTAAAACGTCTCACTACCTGTTTGGCCTGTAAACATTTTAATTACTCGAACAGGATAGGTATGAATAATTTAGAATTTTTAGAAAATTTATCCGTATTTTCGTGAAGGGAAAGCAGGAAAACATTGAGGAATAAACAACCCAGTATTTCCTTTTCGGATGCGAACACCTACCTCTCCAATAGCGGAAAACCCAACTAAGCGAGCCTGGCACTTGGTCCACCAATGCAGATTATGTTGATTTTAACAATAAACATGTGAAGTATATACATTATAACATACTATTTTAAAACATGACAGTGAGTTAATTGAATCAATTAAAAGTCTTAAATTTCCCTAGATAATTAATCGAATCAGCCACGACCAAGATATGTATTTAACATACATTTTATATTTAAATATTAATAAATAACATTTTATATGGTAGATCTATATATTAATTTAAATAAACATAATTACCTTTCAAAACAGTTAAAAAATATATCAACCCGTTTTCCGTGGTATTTTCAGCAAGTCTAATGAAATACTTTCTTTTTTTAAACAACCGAGTTAACAGTACTACTACTAACACAACTAGACTCTCTGTCAACAGGCCTACCAACACCATAAGAATATCTTCCTCCCGTTCCAGTGATGGTAACGTTAATTTTTACCAAACGACCTTGATCTGCATTCTTAAATTGCCCTGGATCGTTAACGGTTGTTATATGAGTCTGAAACTACGACTTAGAATGTTGCCAAAGTGCATTTTTATTCATTAACAGTAAATTCACAAATTCACCGGCTAGTTTTCCTAATTATTATTCTTCTTATAGTATGTGATGTATTTTGCACTAATTATCCTTGTAGAGGACAAGTTGATTTAACCAATGACCTCGTAATTAACCTATTCTAGCTCTAAACATTTATTTTTTGTTTTACTGTATATCTTAGTGCCATCTTTGCCCAACGTTAATTTACAGCACCAGTATCGGCCATAACAGGCTTTATAGTGCCATTAACGACCATAAATGAAGTGACCGATTTATTATTCGCTATCACTGGCTACTCAGTGTCAGTATTGACTTTCACTGGTTTGACAGTGCCAATATTGGCTAGCACTGGCTAGAACGTACCAGTATTGTCTATCACTGGCTAGACAGTGTCATTATTGCCTTTCCCTGGTTTTAGTGTAAATATTGGCTATTACTGGTTACAAATACCAGTATTGGCTGTCACTGGCTAGACAGTGTCATTATTGGCTACTACTGGCTATAACATGCCAGTATTGGCTACCAATAGCTAGACAGTGTCATTATTGTCCATCACTGACTTGAGAGAAGCAGTGTTTTTTTTTATCACTGGCTTGAAATGACAGTCTCATATTAGTCACTACAGGCTTGACATTGATAGTGTTGGCTATCACTGGCCTATCAGTGTCACTATTGAATATTGCCAACTTGACATTGCCGGTATTAGCTGTCATTAACTTGGCAGTGCCAAAGTTTGCTATCACTAGATTTAGATATTGGAATGCGGAGTTTTTAAATAATTGATTTAGAATTCGCATGAAGTAATGAGATGAACCACCTTACTCTGATCAAATTTCACTTCTCCAGACCGATTTAAAGTTCTTTACTGTGGAGATATGTGGTTCACGAAATAATAGTTTGAATTGAACGATTCATCCAACTGAACTGGTCGAACTAGTTCACCTTCTCAGAGTGTTAAATTAAAAGTGTACTACTAGGTGACGCGGTAGTAAGCAATCGTGATTCTTGTATAGATCTCGGTCACAAAAAAAGAAGTGACCGAAAAAATCTCACTGGCATGGGGATATGCCATAAACCGGTGAGCGATTTAACCCTAAGCCGTAATTCACGAACGATTGAACTACACGCTGAAATTCATGAACAGCAGCTACAAGCTATATTTCACGAACGACTTAGCTACACGATGTAATTAATAAAAGGCAACTATAAACTTTAATTCACCAACGGCAACTGGCAGCTTTAATTCACGAACATCAATCGCAAGTTGTAATTCACGAAAAACTGAACTACAAGAAGTAGTTCGCTAGTGACTGATATATTAAACTAGATCAAATAAACTTCTCATTTCAGTTAACTGAATCCCTTTGGACTGATTCCAAACAGCGAACAGTTATGCCCATCTCAACGCCACAGTGAAACGGTAAAATATATAATAAGCCTTCAGGAGACTGACTATCTGAGGAACTTGGTGGGTAGAAGTTTCTGTCGTAAAGGTATTCCATCACCACGTCGGGTGGAATGTCGGCATGCCGGACACCGTCAAATTACCACTGGTAAGCTTACCCCATAAATGTTCAACATAGTCCGAAGTATGTGCTCCTAATATCTAAACTATTTTACAGTTTCAAAAGGACGGTGAGAGTGATGACTTATATATCTGTTCATGAATTTAACTTAGTAGATTCCCAATGCTGCCAAGACCCACATCCGTGTACAAAAACATCAATATTGTCTTGTCTGGGATACTGGTGATGTCAGGGTTCAAATCCCAGTTTTGTGTACCGAGGTGGTTTTTTTTATTTCTAAAATGTTCCTTAGCCTTCCTTCACGCAGATGTGGCTACACTCTATTTAAATCCCTCATTATTACCCTACCAGTGCCCATTTGTGGATAGACTAGGAATAATATAATAGTATAAAACAGTACCCAAACTTGCAGTGATAGCCAAGCGGTTCAAGGCGTTAGATTCTCATGGCATTTAGCTCCGTTGACCACGAGGTCGGATTATGAATTTAAACTGAGTATTCTGAGGGTTAGCTTACCCATGTTAATTTCACAGTTGTTTTCTCAGCCTCTTCACTCTAAATCTGCTCTATTTCTTATAATCTCTCCTTTATATACTTATTGTTTATAATAAATCCGTAATATTTGTTGCTAAGAAATAAGATGGATATAGAAAGAGAAAGAATCAAGAAATTTATGAGTTGATGGAGCAGCCGGATATAAAACAGAACATGAGATCAAACAGGATTGTATAGGCAAGGAATGTAGCCTAAAATAATTCCAAGAACTGTCATGGCCGGCATACCAGGCACTCTGAGACCACTGGGGTGACCCAGAACTAGATAGAGTGACGATGTGGCTAGAGCATCTGAGGAGCTGGACATGGAGGGGGATTGGAGGGAGGAGGTTCAAGACAGAACATGGTGGAGGTAGCTTGTACAGTCAACGCGTGGGCTTCAAGGCCTGTGATCGCCGTTAATCAACTATTAATATTTAACAATACGTAGCAAGTCCGATAATTCGGCCCCTGATAGTCTTGAACAAGTAGCCCTCCCACTAACCACTCGTATTTTGGCTCTGCACCAGCTTCATTCCTCTGCCAGTCGATCCTTGTTTACATTTGTGAAATTGTGCGTCTGTATCGCATAACTTGTTCACCTGTATTACATAGCTTATTTGTCTTTATAATATGATTTATGTTATCTAACCAGTCACTTTGTATGAATGAACTGCACAAAAGGTTATTAACAGCAATAACACTTTATATCAAATGAAGCGTTTAATTAACGTAGTTTTATAACCTCTAAAGTAGGGGTACCGCGAAAATGTGGATAATACCGTCTAAATTAATGTGGAATTTTTGTTGTTGTTAATATTAATTTAATGTATCTAACGGAGAGAGTGCTGTGAGTCAAGGCAGAAGTCTACATTGGTTTCATCGACCAGAAAAAAAGGTTTTCGATGGAGGAAGTGGAAGAAACTAATGGAAATATTCAAGAAGATTGGGAGGGACAGAAGACTGATTGCAAACCTGTATTTGAGACGGTGAGTGAAGGTGAGGCTAAATGATGGAAAGATCAATAGCGTAGGGATAAGAAGAGAAGTTATGCAGGCATGCTGTTTGTCACCCAATCTGTTTAGCTTGTCTGGAGTGTGGCTTGTCAGGGAAGCTCTGGAAGAAGGTGGAAATTTAAGGGTAGAAGGATGCGTCATCAACCAAATAAAACACGCAGATGAACTAGCATTGCTGGCCAAAAATAAAGGAGAGTTACAGGAAATGATGAACCAGCTGGGGGAGACAGGGAGAAGATATGGCATGGTGATCAGCATTGAGGAGTCAAAAGTGATGGGGATTTCAAAATATTTACCATTGAGGATCAAAATTGGAAATCAGGAGCTGGAAAATAAAGAGCATTTTAAGTACCTGGGAAGTCTGCTGACAAATGGCTACTGCACCAACGAAATTAGGTCAAGGATCGCCATGGCCAAGGAAGCTTTCAACAAGAAGAGATTACTGCTGACCAACAAGTTGAGGAATAAACTGATAGAATTATGCATTTGGAAGCATTACGCTGTATGTAGCAGAAACTTGGACTCACGTGAAGATGGAAAAGATATACTCGGTGAACTTTGAAATGTGGTGTTGGCGAAGACATGAGAAGATCAGGGTGACAAAAGAAGAAATCATAACTAGAGTGGGTGAGAAGAGAACAATTTTGGATTTGATTCTTCGGTACAAAGTGAACTGGATCAGACACATCCTTGGGAGGAACTGACTTCTGTACTAAACCAGAGAAGAATAGGTTCTCAAAACTAGATTAAAATAACAATATTTGTATGGATATTTGACATAATTTCTATTGGGTGTTAGTTACTCCAAAGTTTCATTAGAAGATTATTTCTTATTTACTTTTTGAAATACAATTTTAATTCATTATTACCATGAATGAACATAATACAAAATATTTCATACAGGGTCAATATTAAATATGTATTTAATGATATAATTATTATAAATATATTGTTGAATTCAAAACGAAACACATTCCTTTAAAGTCAGGTAAATTTGAAATTATGTTTACAGTATTTAATAGTATTCAATCATATGTAAACATGGTAGAGATCCCTTCCATATAATATCAAAATTACCAACATTCTAAATTGACGGGAAAGTTGATTCAAGCAAAAATGTCATCGAATGGGCAAAATTGTTTTGTTTATTTGTTTGCTATCACTTAATTAAAGCAAGCCGTTCATTTTAACCAAGTATTATTTAACTGCTAATAAATCTGATGTGAGTTTATTGCAAATTTGCTTTAATCACTTTATAACAAATTGTATGTAGAAATGGTTCCACTATTCCTTAAACTAAATTTTATTTAAATTTATAAAATATGTGTTTGCCGAAGAAAAAAGAATAAATAAACAAATCAATCAATTAAATTGCTTTTTCGATGTTGTAGAAGTAGTCCACACTAACCTATGTTTTCGTTCCTCTTCCCCCCCACCCTCCCCCCACCTCATCTACCCCTAAATCTAAATATACCCATCAAATGTGAATCGCCATCTCGTCAAATGTTGTTTTTGAGATCCGAAACGGAAAAATAAACTTTTTAGAAATAATGACAAAATACGGTCATTACACTACAACGTTAAAAAAACACAATATATATGTTTGAAATACTTTTTCTGATGCATTTGGATCATGGTCCGTTTAAAAAACTTTTCACGGGATGGATATATATATTAGTTTCAGAACATTAATTCCTTGATTTCCCCTGGAGATAAAATAAAATAG